>JAJIYU010014251.1:0-13332 GCA_030144865.1 Tinospora cordifolia
GAACGTTTAGCTTTTGAAAAATTGTTTTCGCTCACCACGGGCAATCTGGGAGGTCTTTTTTGCCGAGACCACTTCCAGCGCGTTCTAATAGTCCCACACGAACTCCCGGAAGCGACAAAAAAATTTTTAGATCCCCGGATCCCATTTTTACTACCCTACCCAAATTCTTTTATTTTTTTGAAAGTTTAGCTTTTGAAAAACTGTTTTCGATCACCACGGACAATCCGGGAAGTCTTTTTTGCCGAGACCACTTCCAGCACGTTCTAATAGTCCCACACGAACTCTTGGAAGTGAAAAAAATTTTTTTAGATCCCCGGGTCCCATTTTGACTACCCCACCCGAATTCTTTTATTCTTTTGAAAGTTTAGCTTTTGAAAAACTATTTTCGATCACCACGGGCAATTCAGGAGGTCTTTTTTGCCGAGACCACTTTCAGCGCGTTCTAATAGTCCCACACGAACTCCCGGAAGTGACGAAAAAATTTTTAGATCCTCGGATCTCAATTTCACTACCCCACTTGAATTCTTTTATTCTTTTAAAAGTTTAGCTTTTGAAAATCTGTTTTCGATCATCACGGGCAATCCGGGAGGTCTTTTTTGCCGAGACCACTTCCAGCGCATTTTAATAGTCCCACACGAACTCTCGGAAGCGACGAAAAAATTTTTAGATTCCCGGATCCCATTTTTACTACCCCCCACCCGAATTCTTTTATTCTTTTGAAAGTTTAGCTTTTGAAAATCTGTTTTCGATCACCACGGGCAATTCGGGAGGTCTTTTTTGCCGAGATCACTTCCAGCGTGTTCTAATAGTCCCACATGAACTCCCGGAAGCAACGAAAAAATTTTTAGATCCTCGGATCCAAATTTCATTACCCCACTCGAATTCTTTCATTCTTTTGAAAGTTTAGCTTTTGAAAAGAAACAAAGAAGCATGTCACAACAGTAAGTCAAGGCATGTCACAACAGTTAGTCAAATTCAAGTCACTTAACTATCACTATTTATAGTTTAGACAAAACTAAATGATGCTTGTAGATCATATATCACCAGCAGCCACTCAAAAGGAGCAATAGAAAAAATGAAGACAATGTCTAAGTCCTTGATGAATGAACCAAAGTAGATTGACAAACATAAACAACTGTCAAGAGCAAAGAAGCAAAGAAGCAACAACTGAAAGTGAAACTATGGTAAGCAAGAAAATTGTGAATACAGTCGTACCTTATAATTTTTAATATGAGTCTTAAATCCCATTGATTGTGCAACAACTTCCATGCTTGACCAAAAAACCTTTGCTGGCTTTTGTGAAATGGGAAGTGTGTTTGATGCCTCTCAATATCATATGAAGTAAAGATGTTTAAGGTGCTTAAAACAAAAAAGAAAACCTTACAAATCAAAGCTCTTTCAAATGAGTGGCAAAGTAACTTGTAAAGAGCAAGTAGCAACTAAATCTTGCAACAGAAAAGAATAATTAACCTCCAATTTTACAAATAACATGTCCAGGAGGATGTTAAAGTACTCGCCAGAATTTTAAATGCATACAAAAGTGAAGATTTAAAAAAGAATGAAGAATTGCAAGTTTCTTTACGAATTCACTTCATTTTTCAAAAGAGAGAAAAACATATAATGGTACCAGTATGTAACACAATTCTACTTGTTCCAACCTCCACCCTCCCTAACTTTCCCCACAGAAACTAGTACAATGCAAACCAATCTTAATATGGAAATCATCTTCATTAATAACAACTATTTTCTTAATACAATAAATGGTTCACTACAAAACAAGAAACACATGTAAAATTATGATCGACACCATGTACACACTTTTTTTTGACGTCGGCCTCGACAGAAAACTTGCAATTCTTGACGTTCACTAGTAACCTGCGATGGCTCTTCAGCTGCTTGCTCCTCATTGGTTTCTTCATTTGTTCCTTCTAATGGATGTGAATGCAATGGTTCGCCAACTTCGATATTAACATCAACATCGTAATCAATAGGACCTCGTCCCAGTCTTTCTCCTTCAACTTGTCTTCCTCCTCTTCCTCTTCCTCGTCCTCGTCCTCGTCCTCGTCTTGGATGTGGACGCACTCGTGGACGACCATGATCATCAACACCTTCATCCTGGCCATAATTTTCTTGTAAATTTGCTTCTTGGACATGAGGTTCGCACGAAACATCGGGAATCGGTGAGACGATAAAATCATCAAAATTGATGCCTTGCTGTGGTGGTGTAAAAGGTTCAGGCATTGTGTGATGGACTACTCCATGAATTCGACAATCTATGTGCATTGCCTCCATAAAGTTAGAACACATAGATCGTATGAATTGATCCCCATGAGGCCTACATGATTGTACATTTGCTCTGCACCCGTTGCCTGAAGATAAATCATAAAAAGATTAATCATAATGCATATATTGTGAAGGAAATGATTTTGTACACACATGCGAAAGTTTCGTAAAAAGAGACTTACAAGATAATCAAAGAGTGCACCTCGACGGCTAATACATCGTCGAGTTATTTGTCGATACCATCTCATATACTCTGGCTCATAAAAATCTGCAGGATTGTCAATCCGTGGACTAGAGACAACAAGCTCGTGACGACGATCCCATATCTAAATGTACCGCTGATGGTATGTAGCCCAATTTGTTGATGCAGAGGCACGTAATGTTATCTCATGAAGAGACCGTTCTATGTCACATTCGTCTGGGATTGACTGTCTCATGCCGAATTGACAAAAGACCCTATCAAGAAAGTACCATTCGACAATGTGAAAGCAAATAAGTGGCACTCTACTGCGCCAAACCATATGATATCGCCTATAAGATAATGACATCATACTAAGAATATAATCGACCTCATATGGTTCCCAGATTATCTACAGGAAAAGAAGTAGACATGAAAGTATTAGTTTATTATAAATAATTTCATTAAATAGTAAATAGGGTAATATGTATGTTATCATTACCTGCTCTGGAAGCTGAATATCGAATGCCTCCCGATAAGTGGGCAAAACGTGTGTGGAAACTTCTGTCACAGCAAATGCATCTTTTCACCTATATAATAAATTTGTTTATCTTAGTAAAAAAAAGATTACTAAAATGAATGGAATCAAACAATAACAAACGTATTACCTCATCCCAAGCGGTCCTTCAGGAAGTATTACTTGGTCAATAGATACTATATCATTAAATTCAAACTACATGCGTCGAATTGGTGCGATATAGGGAAATCTATCCCATGCCCACAATTGTAACAGTATCAATGGCCTAGATATCTCATGTGGATCCCCATGTGCCGCATGGCATAACTCTCAGTATAACCATGCTAAACATGCACTCCCCCAACTATATTTTCCAGTTGTCCTAAAGTCTGCTAGTAATGGAAGAAAATTAGGTTGACCAAATTATTTGACTTATCTGAAAATAATGACCCTCCTATCAACTGTAAAATATAAGACTAGGCATATCTATTGACTGCAACCTCATCAAACTCTGAAAATGGATAAAAGTCATCATTAGGGTCATTGGGGTCATGTTGTATTAACTCATCATCAGTAGGACCAGGTCGAATAACCCTTTCTGCCAAGACATACATTTTCAACTTTCCACCTTTCATTTGTTGTTGTGTTGGCCTAAAACCTAACAACTCCTCACAAAGTGCACCCCAATCATGACGTGTGTACCCTGTGACTGGTAGGCCATCAGTTGGAAGTCCCAATTGGATTGCCATGTCCTGTAATGTAATGGTGCACTTGCCATGTGGGAGATGGAAAGTATGTGTCTCTGGTCTCCACCTTTCAACTAAAGTTGTAATTAACTGCCAATCAAGGGTTATAAACCCTATTCGAGCCACTCCATAGAACCCTGATTGTTGTAGAGGTTTGATCAATATGCTATAGATGGGCATCTGACAATGTAATGATGCATCACGACGCCGAGCATGAATATGATGCCCATGCTGTTTAAGAACATAATAATATATTAGAGCTTGCATTTAAAAACCACATTTACATGTTGTTTAAAGTAATATGTCTCAATTACATAAACATACCGGCTCGTCCCATACAATAGATGATCTGCGTTGGTCTTGCACATGTAAAATACTATGGTCAGATGGACCCGGGTCCATGCTATCTACACAATTTTTTATAATATAATACCATTAGAGCATTGAATAAGAAAAATCACTTAAAAAACATTACATTACATACAAGAAGTTGGTACAAAGGGTGTAGATGGACCACAACTAGAAGGACCTGGATCAACGCCACCTGTAAAAGAAAACACATTCAATATTGCACAACACGATGAAAAGCATAACAAAAATTAATAGTCGATACTCGCATACTGGTGCGATGGATCAAAACTCCAGCTAGAAGGACCAGGATCCATAAGAGCTGCAATAATATAGTGAAAAGGCAAATACACCTTATATTGCACATTTCTTGTATGTTTTAAATCAGAAATAGTACCAACAATGCTAATGTATAACAAAATCATTGTTTAAGTATAAACTCAAATAGTAACAGTAGATAAGTGAACACTAGTGTAATTAGTCAGATAAAGAGGAATTGGTGTTAAGTAGATAAGTTATCACTATTAAAACAAGTCACTGTAAAGAAGAATTAGTGTGCATAGACAACAAAACAATTTCAAAATACAAGAAGAGTACTCTTAGTATATATTACATTACACGATATCCCTACTATAATTATCAAGTGCTAAGGGTTTGAAGAAGTCTGGCCTCCGTGCAATGTTGGACATTTTCTTCTGTTATGGCCCCGCTAATGGCAATTACCACATAAGATTTGTTCACTGGGTTCACGCCAATCCATTTCATTCCTAATCCTCTTCGAAACGGGTCGCCCTTTGTTTCGTTGAGTACCTGAAGGTGGTAACGACTTAGCAATGTGCGTCACCGATGGCCAATAATCTTCATGTGGTATGGCCCTAAATGATTTGGAGTAGCATCTTATAAAACAATCCCATAGATAATAGTTCTCAACATAGGACAAACGATTCAGACTAGCAAAAGAGCAGACAACAAGGACATGTGAGCAAAGAATGCCATAACATTGTCATTTTTGACAACTACAATGCCTGTTTGATAAATTGACAACTTGTTTGTGGTTGCCTTTGTCCATATAAAACCCACTACGACCCGTCATCACCTCAAACTCGCCTTGAACTCGGTCGATAAGTGTCACATTATGCGCTTTTGCCTTCTCCTGCCAACGATTAAGTAATTTCATTGCATAAGTTGTATATGTTTGCCCCTCCTTCATAGCGTTCTCATACAATTCCTTCCTTGATTCAAGGTATGCAATACATCGGTAGAATATTAATTGTACTAATGCACAAATTGGCAACATTTGAGCCCCCTTAAGCACACCATTGAAACATTCTGCAATATAACAAAAAAAATAAATAAACAGATATACTAGATAACATAAATGAAATGCACGTTATGTAAACAAAACCGTACCAACAAGGTTTGTAGTCATCCAACCATATCGATATCCTTCGTCATATGCTTGCGTCCATTTTTTCTTGTCAATCTTTGAGAGCCATATAAGAGCTTCAGGATTCAAAGTTTTGATTTGATCTAAGTACGCAACAAGCTTTCGTGGTTGGTGTTGTTTGCCCACAAGCTCAACTACTGCCTTCAACTCTTTGTTCTTGAACTTTGTATTTAAATTGCTTGCCACATGACGCAAGCAATACCTGTGATGTCCACGAGGCTCACACCAACCATTTGATGGTTCTTTCATGACATTTTTGATAGCAACATGTCGATCAGATATCACACAAATTCCTATTTTGTCTGTTACACAAGTGTGCAGTTTTCTCATAAACCAACCCCATGACTCTATCGATTCAGATGCTACAATCGCAAATGCAAGAGGAAACACATGACCATTGCTATCAACCCCGCATGCAATTAAGAGCTTTGCTTGATACTTTCCATACAAATGGGTTGCATCAATTTGAATAAGGGGTCTACAATATTTAAAACCCTCAATGCAATGCCCAAATGCCCAAAAAAATCGCATGAACTCAACCATTCCCAAACCACGAGGAACTTCTTCCAAGTCAACTTGTGTTCCTTCATTAGTCTGTACAAGCACAACCTTCCATTTACGAAGCATTTCATATGATGTTTCCCAATCACCAAATATTTTGACAAAAACCTTTCTTTTTTGCTTTCCATACCCTTTTATAGTGAACATCATGTCCAAATTTATCCCTCACAGTTTGGTGCAAGACGGCAACAGAAGTAGTTGGCTCCCGTGAACCAAATTGAACACTTCGACACATATTAAGTTTACATCAAGCTGTGAATGATCTTGTAACAATCCCTCGTACACACATGTATGGGTAGCATGATACTTCGTAATTTGAAAAAGACCGTGTGATTTTCGTTTACATGCACGCAACCGCCAATAACACCCATCACTTGCTTGTTTACAGTGCACAGCCCAAGACTTCTTATCGGAGTTAATAACAGTAAATTCATGATGGTGTTCAACACAATAACGTTTCACGGTGTTTTTTAAATCTTCCTTAGTGCTGAACCTCAACGCAATATGCAAATCACCATTGTAGTTAGTAGGTGGCCCACTTCGCGCCAAATGTTCCATCGCAGTTTCATTAACTGCATCATAGTTAATGTTATAGTACATAGGGGTCGGTACTTCATATTCAGGCACAGTTCCCACTATTGTAGCTGCTTCAATATCAGGTGCATCCTCGTCAATAATATCATCAAATGAGCTAGGCGGATCAAACGAAGGATCTTAACTTGCATCACCCTCTCATTTACTAAGTTGTTATCCTCTTCGTTTGCATGTACTTCCTCTTGCCTATCTATGTCATGGTCATCATCAAATGGTTGAGATTGAGTGAGAATATCAGGAATGACATCGTCAGTCCCCATTTCATCCCTCATATCGCTATCTAAATTAGCATTGGAGTCATATTCATTGTGATATGTTGTTGGACTGCGATCATCATGTAATAGTAACTGTGGCCCACAAATTTCAGTTGCTGAAGAAGGTCGAATAGTCAAATACAACTCCACAACATTAGTACTGGGAAACTGTGACACAATTTTTCACATAAATGCTACACTATAATCATCGAAAATTGGCAAGGGCTTGAAATACCATGCACCGTTTCCTAAAATAATTGGATGATGATACATTATACTTATTTTTCTTGATTGAGGATTTATAGACAATCTCTCCCTGATAATATTTTCCAAATCATTAATGCTAGCTCCCATCTTTAGCAAAATACCAGTACACGGTCTACAATTGTAATCAACTCCATACGGTCCATGTACCATTTCCCCATTTATGTAACATATAATAGAAACCATTCTATCATCCATTATGTTTCCTACAATTTTTAGCAATGCACAATCAAACTTATTATGATGAGTAATATAGTCAACACAAATTAAATAAAACACACATCTAGGAACAAAAGAATATGAGAAATAATTATGAACATGATAGGTAATCTAAAGTTCATTGACATGATAGGTAATCTAAAGTTCATTTACATGTATACTATCATTTGTTCAATAAGAAAAAAAGAGTTCAAGCACCAAACTACCAATAAATTACATTTACATGTATACTATCATATTTATGTAAGTATAAAAATATATGGAGCGAAAAAAAAAAATCATAACAATATATTTCATTTTAATTTCTTCAATGTTAATCAAATTTACTTTATTAGATCCAATGAAAAGAGGGGAAAAAAATTAAGAAAAAAAAGACTTTCCTTTATTTGTAAGAAAAAAAAAGTCAAGCACCAAACAATCAATAAATTGCATCTACATGTATACCATCAAAATTATACAAATATAAAAATATACATAGCGTATAAATTAAATAAAACACTTATAACAATAAGTTTCATTTTAATTTCTTCAATCTTATTCAAATCTATTCTATTATATCCAAACACAAGATGCATAAAAAGGACTTTCATTTCTCCACAAGAAAAAATAAATTCAAGCCTTAAACTATCAATAGATTGCTTTTACAAGCATACTATCAAAATTATACAAGTATAAAAACATGAGTAGCATAAAAATAAACAAAAAAGGTTACGAACATGGGATTAAGTTTTTTATTTTGATGGCAGTTGTTGCCTATATATGTATTTGTATTTATCAACACTTTGAATATTATTTTTTGGGTAACTTCAATTAAAATGTTCATGTTGGTTCTGTTTTTTAAGATGCCTACCAACATTTCAACCCATGGTCAAGAACCGAGAATACTTAGGTTGTATATGGATTAAACTTTGAAAATTCCATATACAACAGTTTCCTATGAATCATGCTCTAGCTTAGGTTTAAAATAAACACCGAGTATGTAAAATATAGTTTTCGTATAAATCATGCTCTAGCATAGGTTTAGACTTGCCCCTGTTATTATTTATGCACTTCTGTAAAATATATTTATATAATCAAGAAAGTAGAAAATTTATTTAAGAAAAGGAAGAACTGAATATATTAATCACAAAAATATAAAAAGTAAAGTGAATGAAATGAGTGTTTTTGGACTACTTGTGAATGACCAAAACATAGAAGAATGAGAAAGACATCCATCCAATGAAGATTGCATGGTTGTTACGAACTCAATTTCATTTTTATTATCTATAGTGAGGCATTAAGAATGGGGACATATCACATGTCTCAGCATCCAATGCTGCCTAGACTTATTTTAATTATGCCAAATATTTTATCCATTTCATGTAATTAATTTTTAAAAGAAAAATCTTCTTCCTCTAACTTAATATTTTAAGCATGATGTCAATCTACTTATCTTAGGTATCTTTTATCTAATAAAAAGCAAATTTTACAAGAGTTTTTTTTTCATTAAGAGTTGTTGCTTGAAGATATTTTTTTCATGCCACTAAAGTTTCCTACGTATTTAGAAGATTTTTTTTTAATTAAGAGTTGTTGCTTTAAAGAATAAAAAGACAAGCGTGCATAAAAAAAAATAAAGAGAAAAAAGAAACAGAAGAAGAAGAAGAATACTTGATCACCTTAATTCTATCTAAAACTTTAATAAGATTCTTTCAATAAAGTTTCCTACCAAAATCCAAAACTGAAGTTGCAACCTGTTCTTTGTATCCTTTCACTTTAATTTCAGCACTTGTTAGTGAGTTTTCACTTGATGAGTGGTTTGAAATTATACAAGAATACAAATTACATAGCCTCAATATTTCAAAAAATACAGTTATAACAATAAATTTCATTTTTATTTCTTCAATCTTATTCAAATTTAATTTACTAGATCCAATCAAAAAGGAAAAGAAAAAGACTTTTATTTCTTCATAAAAAATAATAAACTGACGCACCAAATTAATAAGAATTGCATTACACTAATTAACATTTAATTTATTACCTTTATTTCATTTTCAATCAATGTACCTAACTCATCAAATATTTCATTGTCAACTAATAAACTTGATATACAAATACAATCATTTTTTTGGCATTTTATGATAGGTCTATATTCAATTACAATTCCAAACCCAATACATATTGATCAATTGAATTGGCACCTCCATTTGATTTGGACTCACAGCAAAGGTTAAATAATATAAAAGATTTCTTCTTTCCTGCACTAATTTATTATTAGTGGAAGATTCTAGCTAGTGGTCTCATGGTGCTTGGCTTCATGATTTATTTAATCATGATTACAAGCTGGCATATGGTGGAAAGATGATTGTTCAAGCAAAAAAAAAAAAAAAAAAAGTAGAGAGTTATTGGAGTATTTAATCTTCTCATCATGAATTTCCATCAGAGATAAATGTTTCTTTTGTGATTAATTATAATCAAAGGCACCCCTTGATTAATCATAGGTAATGCTTTCATCAAAAGTAAAACAACATTACTAATAATCATAATAAAGAAAAAAAAATACAGTTATCTCTATATTATTATGTTCTTTAAGCTTAAAGGGCTTAAAAGAGGTGGTGGTGGTAGTTGTTTTTCCAAAGGTGTGGACTACAAATTTCATTTGCTATTTTTTTTTCCTTTTGTATTTTTTTAATTGTTTCATCATTGAAAACATATTGAAAATGACAGCCACGAAATCTTGTCCTCAATCAAATTTAATCAAATAGAGCAAAGAAATCATTGACTTACCTGCACTGCTACAAATCATATTTTTTAAAATTATAATAAACTTTATATACAGTTATAATAAAAAGGGAAAAATATGTGTTTACCTACAGTGCTGAAAAATTACAAAATGTGTGACTGCAAAACGATGAAGGGGAAGGCGAAGCACACGCGTAGGAAGGAAAAATTGGAATACTAATGTCCTGATTTGTTGCAGAAAAATAATAGGATATGAAAAATTTGAAGATTTGCAGTGCAGATGAAGATGGACCTCTCTTCTCTTCTATTTTGTTCTATTCATCAATGGGACTTCAGCTCTTACCTCAAGTAACTGAAATCTCACTGAACGATCCACCAAGGAACAACAACAGCAGGGTGTTTCACGGCTAGTGAAGAAGACGAACGCAGGGAGCCAAACAGCTTCAGCAGGGTTCTGTTTTTAGCAGCCTAACGGTCCAACAAGAGCAAACTGGAAGAAGCCGAACGCAGGTTCATTCGCCAGAGACATGAGGATGGTCGTTCGTCGGAGAGAATCAAGGAGAAAATGAAGAAGACGAAGAAATGAAGAAGATGAAGTGAAGACGAACAACAACGCAAGATGAACAAAAATGAAGAAGACGAACGCAGCAAGCCAAACAGATTCAGCAGCCCAATGGTCTAACAAGAGCAAACTGGTCCGGTTACTGATTTGGACTTCACGCACGGTTCGTTCGTCGGAGATGTGAGGACGATCGTTCGTCGAAGACGTGAGGAGGATCGTCGTTCGCTGGAGAGAATGAGGGAGGAAAGAAGATGAAGTGAAGACAAAGGAAAGAATGGGAGTGAAGAAGACGAACGGGGCGGCATGTTTGAAGAATGAGGGACGGTCGTGTAATACCTAAAATTTTAGTGATGTAATAATTGTAATACCTGAAATTTTAGTGACATAATAATTGTAATACATGAAACTTTAGTGACGTAATAACCGAAATTTGGGTTTAAAACACATATACGTATAAATATGTATATTTGTCATTGGTATGCAATTAACTAGTTAGCATAGAAGCATAAAGGAATATACAATGATTAATATTAGACATATAGAATTGTTGGGTAATTATATGCTTCTCTATTTGAATAAGAAAATAATATTTTTAGTATGATATTAATATAAAAAAAGTATGTGTATAAAATATTAATTAGATGCTCTCATGAAAATAATATTTTATTTAGTATGATGGTAATATACATAGAGAAGAAATGGGTAAGGGAAAGACATTTATGAATGAAATATCTCATTTGTTGAGATGTTAAAGTGGGCATGTGTGGAAAGAAATAATTCCACATTGGAAAGATAGAGACACTATTTGGAAGAGGGCCCTATATAAACCCCCCTACTCCACCCATTTTATTCATCCCAAAGACAAGAGTTGAAAATTCCTCTTGCTCTCTCTCTTTGCCTCTTTCTTGGCAACCTTAGTTCTAAGTTCTTCTTTGCTTGAGCTATTCTAAATAGTTTGTGAAGTAGTAGCCACGAAGTGCTACAAATAATTTAGGAAGCGATCTCGAGGTGAGTTTCTTTCCTTTCTTTTAATTAATTATTTTGATTTAGATGATGCTTGCTTGTTTGGTTAGTTTGATTCTTTTATATTTTTATTTTGCATTTATTTCTTTCAATCATCATGTTGCATGATCAAAAGAGTATGCTCTGTAGTTGCGTCTTGTACGATCTTCTACATCAGAAATTGGAAGTCGTATTTTTTTCCTGTTTGAGAGAGTATGCTCTGTAGTTGCGTCTCGTACGATCTTCTACATCAGAAATCGAAAATCTGTGTTTTGTTGATTTGTCAAGTTATACTGTGGCATGTTTAATTTTTGTTGAAATATTTATCTATCATGCTCTTGCACACAAAAGTTAGATTAAATGAGATTTCAACCACGTACCGGTACGGGGACTTTCTGTGTTCCATGCAGAATTGGAACTGGCTGTCAATACTGACACCAGCATGAAACGGGTTTCAAAAATGATCCCACTAGAAATGGGTTTGAATTTCAGAATTGATCTCTTTCCCTAGATCTAGAGCATAGAGGGTATTCCCGTTCGGTCTAAATTACGACTGAATTAATATGTTGGGTGAATCGAATTAATCTCTAGAAGTGTTTGATCTGCTTGCATCGTCTGGTTGGAATAATAGATTAAATAGATGGAATGATTCACTAGGCTGTGTAGCTCATCCCCTTATTTTTACAACAGGAAATTGATCAGCTTGCGCGGAGATTGTTCCTTAGAAAATTTTTATTTAATTTAATGTAGGGCAAATAGGCCCAAGTGAACTCATGTATTTTCAGCTTTAAATTTATTTTTCGCTGTAATGGAATATTATACTTGGAATTGTTAAATGAACACATGAAGAATCTTCTTTACTATGATGTTATTTTGTACATAGACTAATGTACACAGAAATCCTAATGCATTTGGGTCTAAGAAGAAGAAAATGTAGCACGGGCCCGTCTCCCAGACATCCCACGATTTTTTATCAAAGAGAATTGAACCGTTAGATGACGTGGAAGATGAGACTTGAGAGGCAGGGTGTTACAGGTTGTCTATTAGAAATTGCAGACATGCCGCCCTTTCAAGGGGCGACATAAACATTTTCACTGATTTGCCACCCCTTGAAGGGGCGGCACTATTGTAATTCCACCTGGCGCCTACATGACGTCTTAGTTGGCATCAAGGTGCCTAAAAAATGATTTAGATTCGTTTGACACCTGAAATAAGATATACTATTTATATCATGCCTTATTAAGTCTTTTTTCCCCTGCTCGAATAAGATTGTTGCTAGTGTTTTCGTCAATGCTTTGATGCCTGGTCCTGAGCTCGATGCATATAGTGTTTTCCAAAAGTTAGATGTAAATATGAGGAAAGCTATTATTCATACATCACATCAACCATGTAACTATTCCTTGTATACATATTAGATAAACGACATTAACACTCAAAATGTAAATTCATATATCACATCAACTACTAGTTACTTTTACATGTGAAAACTACTAGTTAGCTTTACATTAAATCAATTATATATATATATATCACATCAACCATGTAACTATTCCTTGTATACATATTAGATAAACGACATTAACACTCAAAATGTAAATTCATATATCACATCAACTACTAGTTACTTTTACATGTGAAA
>JAJIYU010014252.1:0-13397 GCA_030144865.1 Tinospora cordifolia
ATATATATATATATATATATATATATATATATATATATACGTATGGTATGATAACATTTATTACTATTAAATAAAAAGATAAATTCATGAAATATGAATCACTTTTTCATTTAATATTGGTAATGGTATTAAATTTTTATACAATTATATTATTTATTTTAATATTTTTCTTTTTGTTTATTGAAAATTATTGAACATTTTCCCTGCACTGCAAAACCTTTTATTTATCTTTAGTTTTGGTGTTATAGAAAAACTCACACCTCAAATGTCTCGCAGCCTTTAATTAAATCATTCAATTAAGCTAAAAAAAAATTCCCGGTTCTATACATGTAGTTAAAGCGCCAACTGCCATCCATTAGCTGTATTAGCCATATCTTCCTGTAATTGTATGAATTGACTAGTTTTGGTCCTTTGTATATGATTTAAAAAATCTTTGATACATCTGGTGGTCACAAACATGAAACATTCAATCACTGAGAATTGATAGGAGTGGGACCAGGCGATAATAACTCCCGTGTTCCTTAACTTGACCCGTTCTTTTCGGTAGCGTGTCCACGATTTCTCAGGCCTTACAAACTAAATTGAAATATAAAAAAAAATTAAAATTAAAATTAAAAAGGCAAAATAAATAATTCTTAAATATTAATATCTTCCTTCTAGAAGATGCACGTGTTTCTTTCTATTGTATTCCTGATCCAGCAAACCGAATGCCATTTTGTAAACCTCCAACCAGTTTCCAAACCCAGCAACGCAAACCGACTATTTTGCATCCAGTGGGCCCCACTACACACTCTTTATAGTTATAATACTCCTTGCACCATCTGATCTTTTCGTTATTTTCCCTTTTAATTCCATTATTATTATTTTGTTTCCTGGTTCCATGTGTAAACTGCATAAATATCGAAAAACGAAAAATGGCAGCGATTGATCATCTTGAAAAGAAGAAGAAGGAGACTTCGGAATTACCTAAGAACGGAACCTATGCTTCAACTTTCATGAGATTACTGCTCAACATATCATCAGATGGAATGTTGGTTTATCACTGCGCGCGTTGATAAAGATCGAGATCTTTCGTCTCTGTTCATGTTCGAATCGAGTGGAGACTCGGAAACAGATATCGATCCGAATGCACTTGCCGGTCGTGAGATCGGCATCGATTTAGCAGATGAGGATGCCGAGTCCTGCAGTTGGGAACCGTCTGATGATAGCGCACGCGCGGCAAAGTGCTTCGATGATCAGACTCATCACAGTGACGACGACGGCGAGGTTGATCTTCACCAGGGATTCAATGATGTGAATGGCGGTTGTGCTCGGGGGATGGTTCAAGAGCGGAGTTGTGGATCTGGATCGTCGACGTCTGTGTGCTTCAATGTTGTTGTCGACGAAGAAGTCACGTCGTCGTCGAAGGATCGAAGAGCAGCTGCTGCTGGTAGTGATGCGATTAGGGATTTGAAGGATGAGATGGAGAAGAACAGGATATTCTGGGAGACTTGCTTGGCCGTAGGATATCCATGAGTGATCTTGATGAGGAGCGACTTAATTTCTGTAGAGAAAAACCAAAGCGCACTCGATAGTCAGTTAATCATCGCCATCGAAGATCTGGTAGGTTTGATTGTACATATGTTTTGTACATGTTTGCATCTCGGATCGACGTATTCGTTAGATTTCTTTTTTTTTTTTTTTCTTTTATTAAGTTTGACAAAAATCGAAAGAACTTATCGAATTAAGCAGAGAAGAAAGAAATTCTTTGCTTAATACCACTACGAATGGTTCATTTTGATCTTGAAGGCATAAAACGTTCTCTTTTTCTTTTTTTTTTCTTTTTTCTTTTTCATATAATGTGTTACTTCCAATGAAAGTTTAGATAAATGCGATGCGTACGTATAGAAGTGAAATGTTCAAAAATCTGTAATCTCATGTGAAAAGACATCATGTTGATTCAAAAATTAAATGCAATGTCCGTGTGATTGTAACACTTATTAAATTAGATTTTTGGACGAATAAATGTTGCTAATATTAAAATATACATACTAATTCACTTAATAATTGTAAATATCATAATAACATAAAAATGTTACTTTATCAGTTATCTTCGCGTTGTCCAAGAAAATAATACAGGCGACATATATATATATAAACTTGGACATTGGGCATGCTAAACAAGCTGACACAGACATATTTGCGATCTTAGGGAGTCCACAATGGGGGTTTGATAGATTGAGCGCCACCTCAGCGCTACCTACCCCCTGGGCGTTAAGCGCTTGGACAGTTCCGAGCGCTCAATGCTCATTTTTTATTTTTTTTATTTTTATTTTTTATAAATGCTGTCGTGGATGCTTCAACGCCTGAGCTGGCGCTCAATGCCCGCTCAAGCATTAAAGATGCCTTTAAAGGCCCCTTTTGGTATCTAGAATTGGGATGGGATTAAACAAATTTTTGTTCTAATTTAGTGTTTCAGGCTACATCGAATAAGACAAAAAATTATTTGAATCTACTTATTTATCTTATATTGGTGAAATAATTCAATTTTATTATTTTTTGTGGGATTGAGTAATTTTACTTAAAAAAAATATATTTTTATTTTTTAAAAAATAATTTTTTAAAATTTTTATACCTCATCTTATTCTATCTCACCTAAATAATCATATTTCATCCTGTACACTAAACGGGCCCAAAAGGTCTAAATATTTAGCACCCGTTATAACGTTACATGATATGATTTTGCTAGTAACGTTTAAATTGAGTTTGATTGAGTTTGATTGGTTGGCAGTAATTGTACATTAATACAAGAGATCACCATATTCATAGCTTTATCTTTTTAAATTGTACATTGATAATGACTAATGAAAAAATTGGTGAAGTGAACATTACAGTTATGATATTTTTATTAAAAATAAAATATAAATTTTACTAATTTTAAATATTAAATGTGCTATGTATTTATATTATTAAATGAAATATGTAATATCTATACGAAGATATGCATTTTTTTATGTCGTAGGGTTTATGCAACACTGCGTATTTTTTTATATAATATTACTACAAATGTGTGTGGAATATAACTGCAACAAGTTTGAACAGAAAATTCCAGATTAATGGAAAGCTAACTGTTTGACTTGGTGGATCAAATTTCAAGTTGAATTGAGGGGTTCAGGTTTTAAAAACGACAGTCGTATACGCTGCTTATGACAGACTTCTCCCATGTGCGACTCCAACTCTTTAAATGTCTATGTTGTCAAATATGCATGTCTCCGATACTTGTTAACTATATATAATACTTAGGATATCTCCTATACTTGTTAACTATATATAATACTTTGGATTGATAATTTATGATATAATACGATCATCTAATTTAAATACAAAATAAAGTTAATGGATTTAGGTTTAAATCAAAATGCGTTAAATACGATTAAACACGACTAAATTCAAGTCATAAATAAGTTAACCTGTTAAACTCGAAAATGACACGTTTAACACAATTATAAATAAATTAAGAGATAAATTATAAATAAATTAATTTAAAATTAATGTTCTTTATTAATTTATTAATTATATAGTTTTTTAATTATTTTTTTAAAAAATTTAATTTATTTTAACATTTTATATTTTTTATTAATATTTTTTATAAAAATAATTTAAAATTTTGATTATAAAAAGTTAAATAAGTTATATACAAGTACACAATTATGATACGATTAATAAACGAGTCAGGTTTAGGTTTATAAATCTGATACGATTAATAAATGAGTCAAGTTTGAGTTTATAATATATGAGACAAATCATTTAAATATGATTTATTTATGACATGATGACACGAATTGACATCCTTGACAATACTAACTCATAGTGTCATGATTTCTTCTCTTTTTTTTTTTTATTTACTAATTTCAACAGTCTTACAAGAATATAATGAACAGCATAACTAGCACGCTCCACCAGCCTTTCATCCCCTCCTTGAACCAGCCCACACGGGCTTTCGCTTTCCCATACTGTTGCTTCCGAGCATGTAAAGCGTATACGTCTTCTTCAACGCGTTTGACATCACTTAAATCCACGGATTGACTACTACAGACATTGGCTGTCAACATTGCTTCATTGGTTGCTTGTCATCATTTTGTCATAGCCTTGTTTGAAACCTTAGCATAATTCTGTAGACTGCTGCATCTTCTGTTCCTCTCTAGCCGTAGCACTCATCTTTCTTTGTATTGACTTCGTATTAGGGCATACACCGAAAGGTTACCTGAAGTGTGGAAGTCTTAAAGAAGCATGGGACAGAGATTCACGAGCGAGGAAACTTTGTAATGGTGGGATAAGGAGGTTGTTATGAATTCCAGTAGTTGTTATAATTTTATTTTTCTTTGTTATAATATTTTTTTTTAACCAATTTTTTTAATTTTATTAGTTTCCTGTCTAGAATTGCAAACTAATTGGTAACCTTCTATATAATTTGAGTAGGGGACCAGGTAACCCTCCAAAGGTAAACAGACAACAACTAGTTCAGATAGAACTTATTTGGTGCACAAGATGCGATAGAATTATTTTAATGAGATATGATAGAATTATTTTGATGGTAAAGGATGAGATGAGATAAGATGAGATAAAAATATTTTTTAAAATATTTTTTAAAAAAATAAAAGTCAAAAAAAAAATTTTAGTGGGATAAGTCAATCCCACCAACATAGAATAAGTAAGTGAGCTCAAATAATTTTTTTTTATATCTTATGTAGCCCCCCCAAACATCGGATTAAGATAATTTTTTGTCTTATCCTATGTACCTAACACGATCATAGAGAAAACAAAAGAAAAGGGCATTCTCTGATGTATTGATATCTTTTAAACTAATAAAATTTTAATTTCTCGTGGAGTCAGAACAAATTTTCAACAATCTATGTAAATTTATACATTCTTCTTTTTGCTTTTTTTAATTTTTTATTTCTTACAGTATGTCTCTAATCCAACTTTACGTATATCTTACGACTATTTATTGTTCGAGCTACTGTAAAATTATAAGTATAATAACTTTTTTAACATAATTTTTTTTAGATAAATTTTTAATTAAGAGATATTGAGTTTTATATAATAAACCTAATTGTTGTTGGTTTCTTCTTTCTTTATTTGCATTTCTGTCTACATATTTACAGTGTGTTCCATAAATCTTTATAAGTGCATCATGATGAATGGGAGAATCTCTAGTTGATGAGTGGGTTTAGAGTTTTTAGATTTGGTGAAAAGTTGATATCTAGCTGCGAGGTTGCACCAAAAAGAGATAATCACGAAATAACCAAGGCCTGGAATCAAACTACAAAATTCATACAGCTTGATGGCTTTTGAAAAATAAAATAAAATTGAAAGACGTTGTTATCAACCTCAGTTATTACTAGCACTGAAGGACAAAATCTTTTCATGGAGGAAGACAACGTACCTTCCGAATCGGTGGGGGAAGATTGCCTTAGCTACGAACAAAAAATATTTTGTCATACACAATCAAGTAATTAATGGTAAGAAAATTCTAGGAGAAACTCCTTCTCAACGTGACGTCTCTCAGCTGTCAAACATTTTAGGTTATTACAAAATTGCTATTGCACATGATAATAATATAGCCAATATGTGAATGATGGGATTGATGGATACTTGGGTTGTTTCCTGATTAGCCCAGAGATTTAAAAATTTTGTCTCATAAAGGTTAAAAAAAATTAAAAAAAAAATCAGCTAAAAGATTACGATATGAAGATCAGGTATTTACATACTGATTTTTGGGCTGATAAAACAAAAAAATAATTTTTGGCAAAGAGGCACAGAGGATGGTGTTTTCTATTCATAAACATTGTTAAAAGTTATTTGACTAAAAAATTATAACCATCGTAAATAGGTCCAACTGTATATATCAACCATGAGTAAATAAATCAGTAGCACTCTCTTTTACGGGTACAATGACACGTTGACTTAATTTATAATAAGGACAAATAAATAGGCTTGTAATAAGATTCGAACGCCGAGACTTCATAAATCAACTTTGCTCTCATGTACCATATTAGAAGTCATGTGACCTGAAAGTTATAGTTGTCAGATTAAGGCCCAACTATGTATATCAATTATGAGTAAATAAATTATTAATAAATTTGACCAAACGGATTGATTTGAACATTGTGAATTAGTTTAGAATGGATTAAATTAGTTGTTTAGGTTTGAATGAATTTTAAAATATTCAACCCAAAGGGTTTGAACTAGGTTATGGTACACTTAAAATCAGAATATAACCGATCCAGCCTAATGCAACTTCTTTTTTTTTTTTTTCTTTAGGTATCAATGCTTTCAAAAAAGCAAATGAACAAAGAGTTTGAAAATGTTTTTATTATATAGCTTGTAAATGAGTATTTAAACTAATATGATAATATATTAAAAATCTATTAATCTTTTTACGTCAGTTGGTATTGATATTTTTAGGGTTTCACACTAAAAGAACTTCTATTTCAAACATGACCCAATCATTATTGTTAATGCTAAATTTAAGTAATTCTAAATAATAGATAATTTTATTATTCTTATATGTTTAACTAATGTGTTCGTTACAAATTATAATTTAAAATAAAAATAAAAGAAAGTTTAAAATGTAATAACTTTTCCTAACAAAAGCATTGAAATGTAGCCGGGAATATTAAGTAAGAGCCAATCCAATAAACCGACTGAATCCAAGTCGAAACAAACTATTTGGATTGAGTTATGTTTCAATTTTTTTCAATTCAAACTATTTAAGATCGGCTTTGATTTTACCCCTAACCTATCCTAATCTATCTCATGAACACCCATAACTTTCAATTGACAATCCTCTTAGTGTGATCTTTGTTGTAAATAGTTTTTTGTTATGGCATGCTTAAAAATGATTTAACCTAATTTTAATAAAAACTCATAAAATCTATATATAATTAGCAGTGCAAGTCTAGAATATGTAATTAGTTTGTACTCACTGACATTACTAGTGTTAGTATAGTTGTCAAAAGCCAAATCTAGCATTAGACGATTTTTCAGCCATACCAAATTAATTCTGATGAAAATGTAGAGATTGGCATTGTATACATGTCAATACTAAATATATGATTTTTTTAATAATTATTAATATTTTTATATAAATATTAAATACAATAGAGATTTGCAGACTACCTTTGCTTGACATCACATATATGTGAGACCGGAAAGAATTTAGAGGAGTGAGAAAAATAATATACAGAGTAATAAATTATTTCTAAAATGTATATATTACTATTTGAAATTGATTTCATGTATGTAAAATGATGATATGATTGGATTATACTGATGTATAAAATTTTGATATTAGACTAGATGTTAGTGTTTGGGTGGACACTGATTTTTTAATTATGAGTATTTTTTTTCTTATCTTGGTTTATTTATATAATATTATAAATATATAAATGATTCAAAATTAAAGCATGTTATGTGGACTGGAAATGCATAAAATATTTTCAAAAATCTAACATATTTTAGACTTATAAGAGCGTGTTAAAATATAACATCATTTTGATAGATGTGCATCATAAAAAAATAATACTTTCACTTTGATGATTCTTATATATGGAATTTAATAACAAAGAAAGCCCGTAATTCTCTATGCAATAATTTACAAAATAATTGATTAAAATTGAGCAATTAAAAGTTATATTTACTTCTAATTTATTTTGTTACTTAGAAGGGAGATGACATGATTTTATATAATATTACATAATTAAAAAATAATAATCTTAATTCTAATTAATGCGTGTGTTTGTTTCTTTAAAATGATATTATGATTTTTATATATTGATTAATATTTTATTAAGTGACTGAACAACTTAAAAAGCTACAACAACTTGAGAAATTATTTAAAATGTCACTACAAAAGGCTATTTTTTTATTGTTCATAGTTGTGAAAATATTTTATATAAATGTAGGGTGTGATAAAAAGAGTGAAAATGAAGTTCTTCATGATTTTTAGTTGGCTTAGCACTATCATCCTTCTTTCTTTTATTTTTTATCTTTTTAACCTGTTGGTTGTTGCTCAACTTATGACAATCTTAAACTCCTTTTTTCTTTTTTTACTTAGAAAACCCTTACCCTACCTCTTTTCTTTTTATTTATATTATGCTCAAACTCCAATTCATAAATAATTATATAATAATATTGTTGAAAGATGTGACTAACACTAAATTTATGTAATGTGAAGTAGATAAGTAGAGCTATCACTAAAATCAAGCAAAGTGTAAAAATTAGGTTATGTAAAGGAACATATGTGTGTTGTTGGCTAAAGGCCTTTTAATTAGGGGTGACAATCTGTGTCGTCTGTGTCATAAACTGTCTGACTTATATATTGCAAACTCAAATCCGACTTATTTATTACTCGTGTCAAATTTATAAATTCAAATCTAACTTATTTATTAACCGTGTACCTGTATATAACTTATTTAACTTTTTATATTTAAATATTTAAATTATTTTTATAAAGAATTTTAATAAAGCATATTAAAATAAATTAAGTTTTAAAAAAATTATTTTTGAATTAAATTATTTATAATTTGTC
Organism: Tinospora cordifolia; assembly: GCA_030144865.1. NCBI lineage: Eukaryota > Viridiplantae > Streptophyta > Magnoliopsida > Ranunculales > Menispermaceae > Tinospora > Tinospora cordifolia. The sequence goes on from JAJIYU010014252.1 coordinate 8,573, forward strand.
TCTTAACTTACTCATAATCTTCTTAAACGTGTCTAATTTATTAATCGTGTTTTAAATTTATCAAGTTAACCTATTTATGAATAAAATTTAGTTGCATCTAATCGTGTTTGACCCGTTTTGATCCAAACTTGTTCATCTAAAGTAAAACCTATTAATTTCGTATCGTGTTCAAGTCGAATTATTGTATCATATCATATCATAAAGTACAACCTATTAATTTCGTATCGTGTTCAAAAATATAATTAATGTAATTAATGGAGTTACTTGGCATTCTTTTAACCTTTAGAAAGCACTGTCAAGATGGGAAAAAAGAGCTTCTAAGGCCTGATGTCTATTTTATATCCCATTTAAGGCGCCTCATAAACCAAATTCCCCATTTAGGCATCTGATTGACACATAGGAGCTAGGTGGAAAGCAGATGTCCACGGTGGAGCTCGGTTGCCTATTTTTTTAGGTCAATGCCGCCCTTCTAAGGGGCGGCATAAATTTTTTTTTAAGTTCATTATCGCCCTTCCAAGGGGCGACATGTGGGTTTTTTCCCAAGTTAATGGTCTATAATTTTTTTTTTAATTTTAAACTATAAAAGTTAATGTCGCCCCTTCAAGTGGCAGCATTGGTCTATAATTTTTTTTGTTTTTTTTTATTTTCAACTTTCAATACAAACTATTTTCGATCACCATGGGCAATCCGAAATGGCTTTTTTGTCGAGACCAGTTCCAGCGCGTTCTAATAGTCCCACACGAACTCCCGGAAACAACGAAAAAATTTTTAGGTCTCCGAATCTCAATTTCACTACCCTACTTCAATTCTTCTATTCTATTGAAAATTTAGCTTTTGAAAAACTGTTTTCGATCACCACGGCCAATCCAGGAGAGATTTTTTGCCAAGACCAGTTCCAACGCGTTCTAATAGTCTCGCCTGAACTCACGGAAGAGACGAAAAAAAATTTTATAATCCCAGATCCCAATTTTACTACCCCACTTCAATTTTTCTATTCTATTGAAAGTTTAGCTTTTGAAAAACTATTTTCGATCACCACAGCCAATCCGGGAGGGGTTTTTTGCCGAGACCAATTCTAGCGCGTTCTAATAGTCCCACCCGAACTCCCGGAAGCAACAAAAAAATTTTTAGATCCCCGGATCCCAATTTTACTAACCCACTTCAATTCTTCTATTCTATTGAAGTGGGGTAGTTTTTGAAAAACTATTTTCGATCACTACGGGCAATCCGGGAGGGATTTTTTGCCGAGATCAGTTCCAGCGCGTTCTAATAGTCCCACCCGAACTCCCGGAATCGACGAAAAAATTTTTAGATCCCCGGATCCCAATTTCACTACCCCACTTCAATTCTTCTATTCAATTTTTAGATCCCCGGAGAGAGACAGCACAAGATTACTTAGGGTATCACAAAGATAGACAGCCGGAGAAAGCTATACTTAGGGCATCACAAAGAGGAAGAAGAAAATGAAGACGATGGATGAGATGAACTTAGGAGACGACCTGTAACACCCCAATTTTTTGACCAGACCTCCGTTTACGTGTTACCTCGCGTGTGGATCGTCGCCCGTTGAAAATCAAGGTGCTACATAAATTCCTCTTCTTTCAAAGTCTCTCTTTCTTCAAAATCAAGTTCATAACAATTTATTTTCAAGTCGATGTCTGTGTAGATGTTTTAAAACAAACCAAAAATTAAAATCATTTCTCTATGTATTCACTGAATTTCTCAAAACAATGCATAAATAATACAGTGAAAATACTTAAAACTATTCATTCAAACCAAAATCGTTAAACAAGTAAAGTCATTTAAAGATAAAATGGCTAAGTTACAACCAACGTACTTACATTAAAACAATTTAGTAAAATACATAAAACTTGACCTTCAAGTCACCTATCCCGGACGACCTCCCCATGAGGTGTCTAATCAGAGTGCGGGCCTTCTGATGTAAGTCACGGTAATCTAAGTCCATGTGTACCTGAAAGGTAGAAGTGGGAGTGAGCTTGAAAGCTCAGTGGATCGATCCTACACATCACATGCATTATACAGGCACAATTCAAAATATTACAAACACTTTCAAGCATTAGGCGTTTAAACATTCAGTTAGTTTTGGTTGTAATCTAAGACCGGAAGAGGGTTGAGATGTCTTTCGGTATTTCCTGTGATTCAATTCAATCTCAGAGGTTTCCAGTAACCATCTAAAATCAATCGACACTCACATCACAGCCTAAGAGAGTGTACTTATCGTGACTCATACCGTCTTCCAAAGGCTTTCGAGCTGTCACAATCAGCTCTGGGTGGGAATACCTACAATCCGCCTTGTGGCTCAACAATCTCAAGCGGTGACATATAGGAGATGCCACATCGATCTGCCTCGGGCTCGTCAATCGCACTGGTACGAGGATTCTTAATGATCCATTGTCTTATTTTAGTTTTACAAGCAATTCCAATCATGCAAACCATCATACGTATCATGGAAAATAGATCAAATAATGCAGGCCATTCACATGAGTAAATGATGAGATCTAAATGCATGATTTCTTATTAACGCATGCTATAAATAAACAAGGCACAATTTAAATAAATCATCACACCATCATCCAAACACGCCAAACAAGTTCAATTAATTTTATAACAAAATTCTAATAATCCTAAAACTATTCAACCAAATGTTTCGAATCTTAAATCCGTATAATACAAATGAGTAAGGAAGTCACGCCCACCTGATTTCGCCGATCTTCAGGGCTCCTTGCTTCTTTAGAGTAATCCCATACGATAAAGTGTACAACCCTGTAATTTACCACTAATAATTTACTTACAATTTAAATGATTTCTAATTTAATTAGGAAGTCTAAATATCAATTTCTACTAATTTTTATTCAGGTTGAAATAAAGTTTCTAAATCTGAAAATAAAAATCATTCTTATTTATTTCCAGATTTTTTGTGTTTATCAAATTATGTTCAAAACACTCTTATGCTTGTATTTTACTAAAATAATATTCTTACTAATTTAAACTTTTAATCTCAAAATAAAACTCTCATAGTTAATTCTCAAGCTTCTATGATTTATTCACTTCTAAATAAATTTGTTTAAATTAGAACTAATAATTTGGAACACTATTATTTAAATTCGAGTTCTAAAAATAATTTATTCATGTGTAATAAATCTTATTCCATTTAAATAGGATTTTTATATCTAATTCGAACTAAGAAATAATTTTTGTCAAATAAATACAATAAGTTAAATAAATTAATTTCAAAGATTTTAATAAAATTTTGGGTGCAAATTGTGGGTTGGCACATGAAAAATAAAATATATCAGAGATATAGTAAAAATTAAGCAAATAAAACCTTAATTTGATAATTAAATGAAAATTAAGGTTTAGTAGAATTAATTATGAAATTTAAGGAGTTGCTTAAGAAATAAATAAAAATAAAGTATAAATACACATATAGGTTAATATGAGTATGAATAAGGTATGTGTTAGTACAATAAATGTGAATACTACATATTATAGGAATATGTACATAGAAAAATTTATATAATTAAATAAAAATGTAGTGCACATGTATTTATTAAAAATAAATAAAATATTATGTAAATATTAGTGTATAATTACATAAATTATTATTTGAAAATGAAATATGAAATAAATAAAAATATATGAAAATGAAAAATGTAGATTATTTAATTATTAGTATTAAAAATATTAAAGAAATAGAAATATATATAATTAATACAATATTAAATAATTAAAAAGGAAAAAAATTAGCAAATCATTAAAATAGAAGGGAATATACAAGAAAATCAAGTTTTTATCAATTAAGAAGTGTCTAATTGACAAAATTTAGGATAATAGCACTCAGAATAGTGATTTTGGTATTAGAAACACGATCCAACGGCCAAAAACGTATAATCCATCTGATCCAGGATCCAACGGCCACGATCAAGACCTTATCGAACGCCCGGGTGCATGGGATCACCAAAATCCGACGGTCCACGATCAATCCTCTCGATTCAACGATTCAGATTTCATCTGCCTAATCTCGATCGCGAAACGAGTGCTGTGATCGAGGAAAATCTGGCATTCCACGATCAACCTGCCTGATCTCAATCGCAAATCCAGTGCTGCGATCGAGGAGATCTAACGGCCGATGTTCAACCCACCCGATCTTGATCGCGAACGGAATCTCGAGGACGATCCGACGGTTTAGATCCGATGCTCCGATTAAAAAATCGAGATAATACCGAAAAAAATCTGAAAAAATTCCAAACAATTATGTTTCCAAATCCCAAACTTACTTGCTATTTTTCTATGCTTGAAAGGCACGAAAATTTGAATTATTGGCAAGTTTCCTGCAAAGAAAACACCAAAAACTTATTATTTTGCACTATTTTGAACTCTATATGAAGGACCCCTAATGCTCACATTATGTTCATCCCAAATCAAGAGCATACTAGTCCCTCTTGAATTTCTCTAGCCTTCTTCTTAGCAATTTAATAGATATACTGGGCAAGAATTAGAAAGTTACTCTGATACCAAAGGTGGTATCAGAGCTCAATTAGTAGATGTACTGGGCAAGAATTAGAAAGTCAATCATTAGTTGCTTGACGAGAATTAGAAACCCAAATTAGGGCTTTACATTGAATTAAATTTTAGTGCCCTACCTTCTATTTTTGAGAAATGTTTTAGAAAGTGTTTTCAAAAATAAAAAATTTATTTTGAAATGTTTTGTTTGGATACAAAGACTACAAGTTGAGCTGATAGTGGGTAAGCCTTGTCCCGAGTAAAGCTGAACATTGAAAGGGAGGTGGGTTATCCCGCCCTA
>JAJIYU010014253.1:0-13329 GCA_030144865.1 Tinospora cordifolia
AGTATAAATTTGAGAAAAATTGATATAAATCGTTGTATTTCCATTAAAAATTCTAGAAAAATGTATATATCATATTTGAAAATTTGCACACCAAAACATGGGTCGTCACACACCTGTAGTTATAGCCCCAGTCATTGACTCAAGGTGGCTATCATGGTGGGCCCTAAGTAGGTAGATACCCGAGAAGAGAAAATATTCGTAGGACAATCTAGAGGGGAGCAGAGTTAGCCATCTCCCGTAGTCTCGATCATCACCATCTCAATACAGACTTATCAGTTGGTGGGACAACCACCGACCTAGTATGGGGCCTGAGGTAAAGGTCAAGGTAGAGGCAAAAATTCATGGCACAGAGGATACAGACAAGGCCAGACCTTCTAGGTTGAGCAGGGACGTCAGATTACATGTTTTCAGTGTGGTCAGCCAATCCACAAACAATAGGACTACCCCATGCTTGTTTAGCTTCCAGTATACCCATCACTGTCGTTACTCAAGGGAGAGCACAGTCAATCACCCAGCCTGACTCGGAGGTTACCACGACTTTGGTAGAAAGTACCATTTCTATTTTAGATTCTACCTTATATGTGTTGGTTGATGTTAGCTCTACCCTATCATTTATCTCTGTACATGTTGTAGCACCCACCTGGCTTATGTTGAGTACTATAATGGGGGAACGCATTTACCTTAATCTGATATGTGAGGGTTGCGTGTTGAGATTGGGTGACTTTTAGACCATTATTGACCTTCGGGTGTAAGAGTTCTTAGAATTTGATGTATACTTGGGATGGATTGGCTAGTCGCTTACCATGCGCACTTCGACTGTTTTGCTAAGAGGGTGATATTTCAGGTACTAAGGCAACTTGTTATTATTTTTTAGGATAGTGCCTTTGATAAGTTGAGAACCCAAGGCAAAATGACGACTAAGTATGAGACTAATACTTTAGCCTGTCTAACCATCATAGATGAAGGACCTTCGCGGGCGAGTATTGATGAGATTTCTGTTGTCAGATATTTTCCTAATATGTTTCCTGAGGATTTACACAGCTTGCCTCCTAAGCGAAAAATTGATTTTATTATTGAGATTATTCTAGGGACACAGACTATTTCAATCCTTCCTTATTGAATAACACCTAAGGAATTGTAAGAGTTGAAAGTCTAGCTAAAGGAATTGATGAGTAACAGTTTTATTACCCATAGTGTGTCACTTTAGGGTGTTTTAGTGTTGCTTGCGAGGAAGAAAGATGGGATCCTTCATTTGTGTATCGACTATAGACAGTTGAACAAGGCAGCAATAGAGAATAAGTACCTTCTCCTACATATTAATGATTTGTTTAACCAGCTTAGAGGTGCCATTGTGTTTTCAAAGATAGCTTTAAGATCTAAGTATCATCAGCTGAGGGTCAGAGAAGAGGATGTACCGAAGACAACCTTTCGAATTCTTATGGGCAATATGAGTTCCTAGTTATGCCATTGGGCATGACAAATGCCCTTGCAATATTCATGGACCTGATACAGAAAGTGTTTCGTCCCAATCTCGACTCATTTGTTATTATCTTTATTGATGACATCCTTATTTACTCAAAGACTAGGAACAAACACGCTGAGCATTTGAGGATCGCACTTTAAACACTTCAAGACCATCACTCGTATGCTAGGTTTAGCAAGTGCGAGTTCTAGTTGACAGAGGATCGATTTTTAGGCTATGCGGTAGGAGCTGATGGTACTTTTGTTGATCTGACTAAGGTAGATACTATAATTAGTGGTTGAGACCTACCACAGTAGTGGAGATCCATAGCTTTTTGGGTTTGGCAGGCCATTATCATAGATTTGTGTAGAATTTATCGGGGATTGTTGCATTAATGACTAAACTTACCAAGAAGGACTTGCCCTTCTTATGGATGAATAATTGTTAGGAGGTTTTTTTGGAGCTGAAGCATCATTTGACATCTGCGCCTGTCGCAACCCACTTCATAGAAGTGACGTCACGACCGGCACACAATACCATATACGCTACATTTATGTATACAGTACTATGTCAGCCTCTCACAGTTAATCCTACTCAATATCCCTACATAAATTTTGACAGAGTCTCCTCTAAAACTTTGACTTATCCCAAAAAAATTTCGTCACCTGATAAACAATATTATGATCCACAAACATACACAGGGTATCCCATATATCATTCACAAATCAAAACTATTTCCCACTCTCCTCTTAGTAAAAGTAACACTGATGCCTCTCTAGCTAATATTACATATACAGTGATAATTATAATTATACAAAAGTACAACTCATAAAACAGATAACCCACGCACATAGCAAAACTAGAAGAATTGTCTACTTTTCTTGCGCTGGCCTTTTTCCTTTTCTATCGGTTCATGAAATGTTAAAAAATTGAGTGAGCTACAACATACCCAGTGAATATTCTTTATCTAAGGCATTTAGATGCATTTAAATAAACATGCAAATGCTCAAATTCAAATAAACCATTCAAATTCAGCATACTCATTTACAAACTACATAGATGCATTTAACATAGTGCCCATGCTAATTTAAAACAATCATGCACCTCTTTATCCTTCCATTTAAAACAATTATGCATCTCCTTATCCTTTCAGATCTAGAGAAGTTAATGTAGTGGTTGATGCGCTAAGCAGAGTAGGGGTCGAGACTGCTTGTGTGGCTAGACATATGTCTCAGGAGTGGAGGATGATTGATTATATGATAATGATGAGTATCCATGAGATTTTGACTGAGACCAGAGTTACTGCACATATGAGAGCCCAGCCAGTGCTGCTTGCTGAGATCATAGAGGCACAACCTCATGACGTTGATTATGTGATGCACCGGGAGTGGGCAGACAACACTTCTTGTGTGGAGTGGTCGATTGACAATGATGGTGCAATAAGGTTCGGGAGATGATTGAGGGTACTAGATAACCCTTGCTTGAGACAGGGAATGCTAGCAGAGCTGCATTGCTTGAGTTATATTGATCATCTAAGCACCAAGGACGAAGCGAGATCTTGCGGCCTTCATGTAGAGATGTGACACGTGCCAACAGGTTAAGGCTAAGCACTAGAGACTTAGTGGTTTACTATAGCTCTTGGCTATTCTTGAATGAAAGCAAGAGTACATTACCATGAACTTTGTGATGGGGTTACCCCGAACTCAGCGGAGACATAATACTATTTGGGTCAATGTGGACAGACTGACTAAGTCTACTCATTTCCACCAGATTCATAGCAGAGATTCGATTGAAAGGTTGAGTCGATTGCATGTTCACGAGATCGTGAGATTACATGGGGTCTTAATGTCCATAGTGTTTGATAAAGATGCTTGGCTTAAATCTCATTTTTGTTAGAGCTTGTAGAATCAGTTGGGGACTAGAGTAAACTTGAGCACAGCCTTCCATCCACAGATTGATGGTCAGTCTAAGAGAGTGATCTAGATATTGGAGGATATGCTCTGTGCTTATGTTCTTGATTTTGGTAGTAGTAAAACTACCCAATATTTATATCATTGTATTCAGATCAACTAGTAAAATATAGATATCTAATTTGTTAGTACTCATGTAGGCCATAAGAATTTATATGGTAATTAAAAGTCGACGCATAAGGAGTATATCTATTAACACTAAAATTTTAGTTGGTAGGTACTAAAATATCCAGAATTTCATGACACTAAAATTAGGATTTGTGGAAGTCAATTGATATATTAAATTTGTATTTATGCAATTTAACAATTAATGAATAAAAATGTTATAAAGATATATATATATATAACATTATGAAATACTTATGGGAAAAAATGCGTAACATAGGAACTAATTAATTTTTTTTATTTATTGTATTGAACTGCCAAATTTATGAAAAGGGTTGGCTATTGTATACTAAAAGTGGGCCACGTGTCGACAGTTTAAATTTTTGGTATTTTGGATTAGTATTAGGAGCTTAATTGCACCAATTGACCTTGTTGAACATGTTGACCCTATCAATCATATAGGTTAGCGAGTGTTAGGTTTGGTTAAAGTTAATTATATTGACCAAAATTAACTAAATCTATAAATGGACCATAATTGACCAAGTCAATCTTTTGATTGATTAAGGACCATAAAGTTAAATTTGAGCCAAGTTTCATATAGATATTAAGACACTACGTTGATTACGCAGGATCAAACATTAGCAGGACACGACCGATTATGAGAAGAGCACTGGGAATTGAGCATCCTTTAGCATCGTGTTTTCTAATTTATCACTTAAAATTGTTATTCGGTTCATAAATAAAATGTTATTACATATTATAATGTATTTACAATAATTAAATGGGTTTTTAAATGAAAATATTTACCAAATCTCAAGGTCTAATGGTATGAGTTATGGTATTGGATGTGGTTGAGCTTGAGGGCTAGATGCCACTATAGCTGGAGGTACATTCTGTGTGGGTTCTCGATTGGCCCACTTACTGAGGATCTGAAGCTTTCATACATAAGGTATGTGCTGGCGGATCCCTATGATGTTGTATGAGAATATGCTTAGCCGTCTGGTGAGCCCGCTCAAGTGGATTTATTATTGCTTTAGAGGCTAGTGAGAGCTTCGGCGTGCATTTTTAACATTAAAATCGTTTTCAAAATGGAAAGTACATAATTGCATCGTGGATTTAACATTCATTAACTATTGCATCATTCGTAGATTATTGTTATGCATGCATACATGACATTGTTTTATAGAATTCCTATTCTAAGTTATAGATTAAACTATATTACTCACTAAGCCGTTGTGGACAAATTGGCCCACTACTTTAATATTTTAGGTTCTTCTATTACATGCAAAGGGAAAAAGGTGGTTATAGCATAGCACTATGTTCTCGATTTGTTTTCGTAGGTTTTCTACACAATTCAGAGTTAGTTAGTTATATGTATAAGGATAAGGAAACTGTGGTAAATATTTTGACTTGGACATTTTCACTACTGCTACATTTACAAAAATGTATATAATTAACTGTTTTTGACTTAAATTTCTATTATAATTATTTGTTTAGTTACTTCCGCATCTCTTGTGATTACTCTAATGATGTTGTGTATGGGATGTGAAGGAGACCTAACAGTATTTTGGAGAGCTCGGCTTGCTAATGGTTTTGTTCGAGCATTGTAGCAGTTTGTTCGCCCTTCACCCTAGGGAAGGGGTCCCGACATTGACATTATGGAAATCCATTAAAAATGACATTTAAATGTCCTATTAAAGTAGATGTATATATCACAAGTGTCACTTCATTTTGAGATTGTGCCATGTTTGCTATTAGTATATATGGTGAAAACAAAAGTCACTAATATTATATAAGTAGTGGTTTTAGCAATTTGGTCCACTACTTTTTAACATCTCTTGTAAGTCCCAAACTTTTCAGCTTTAATATTTGAGTTCTCAAATTAACACATTAATGTCAATCGAATTAAATATTATATTTTCAGAATTTTATTCTTCTTCCTCTTTAATTATTCTTCTTCCTCTTTAACTTTTTCAGAATTTCAACTTCAATTTTAGCCATTTGAAATGCATTGAAATTTTTTTTTTACTTCCACTACAAGAAAAAACACTTTCAACGACTTATTTTTAACGCATGCATTTTATAAAGCTGTTAAAACACATCTTTAACTGCACATATAAAAAATATGTTGTTAAAAACCACCTTAAAATTACAATAAGATTTAAAATAACATTTTACAACATGTAAAATATGTCGTTAATGAATGTGTTGTTTAGACAAAATAATGGCATGTAGGCTAAGCCGTTGTTGACTTAAAAAAAATGCAGATACATTTCACAACATATCTCAACATGCTATAATTTATTACGTGCTATTTGCATTATGATGAAGATGAACAGGTATAATTAAATTTTATTAAAGAATTTGCAAGAAAAATATTGAAAATAACACATAATTTTAACAGCATGTGTAGCAAGCCTTAATATCATAAGACTACAAAAATATAAAGGCATGTCATCCATGTCATTAAATTATATATATATATATATAACGGTTTGTTTTTCATGTTGTTATAGACAATATAACAACTTGTTCCACATGCCATTATAAATAATATAATGGGTTGTTATATATGCCGTTATCAAAAATATGATGGCTTGTTCCACATACCGTTATAGATAATGTAACAACTTGTATTACATGCTGTTATAGCAAATATGACGGCTTGTTCCACATTCCATTATGGAAAATATAATAGCTTGTCCTTCATGTCGTTAAAATATAATTTACAACACATTATCTTACTTCAACCATATATACAAATAATTTTTCACGACGTATTTGACATGCCATAGAAAGATATATGTGCGTCGTTACTACTCGTACCATTACCACAACTTATTGAACGACAACATAGGACCACATGTCGTTATATACTTTTTACGGCTTATTTGAGATGTCGTAGAAAGTGTTTTTTCTTGTAGTGTTTTGTACAATATTTTTTTTTTCAGAGTTCTATACAATATATTTGGAATCGCTCAAATTAAAATTACATTTAAACACAAAAAAGTCAAGGCCATCTTAAGTACCGAATGGTCCAATTTCGTTCCAATAGGTGACCAATTGGTTAATTACACTAATTTAGTAGTAAGAAAATTATAATGGTCGATTCCAATTTTGGTGCTTCTAAGCATATCATAGAATAATTTCTCCTATATTCAACATATTTTTTATAACTCAAATTGGAGTTAAAAGTAAAGGTTATGATTATTTTAAAAGTACAATCTCTTTTTAACATATTTGGTTTGTAAAATTCAATGAACATCACTTTTTTATCTCAACTTCAATTTTAGAGATTTAAGATGTCTTAAAAAAACCAAAACATCTTTTTAAACTTATTTTTATTACTCAAATATAGTTAAAATGAAGACACCATAAAAGCCATGCTCATTAAAAATTTCTAACTAATCAATAAATTTCATTAATCAACATTATTGACCATTCTGTCAACTTTCTATCTATTAGTGATTGATTGATCTGTAAGAAATTTTAAATTATTATATCTTCTTAATTTTAACTCTAATTTAAGTGATTCAAAAAATATTACAAAGGGGATTGAAAAGAGGTTTTCAATGAGTTATGATTCTCTTAAATCAAATTAAAATGAAGAAGTATAACCATAAAAGTTTCTTACAAGATAATTAACTCTCTTGTTGATTGTTGGTTGATTAATAATAAACTTAAAATGACCATGATTTTTCTTCAAATTTTAGTTTGAGTAATTCAAGATTTAATTAAAGAAGTACTGTCTTTCCCATACCTTTAAATTGTTTAAATTGGAGTTGGGATGGGAAATTGCAATTTTTTAAAGTAATTTAGGCAATCAATGATATAGAACGATGAAATTGTAAGATGTAATATTTGACTTAGATATTTATTTAAGGTAATTACACAAATTCAAAATATTTGGGACCTTTGCTTTAGATGCTAAACGATAATGGACCAAATGCTGAAGTGTGTATAATATATTTATATAAAGCAAAGTCTCTTCTCCATAAAGTAAAATAATGATCAAGTGCTCAAATGACTTATAAAGTAAATAAATACTAGCAGAGCTTTAATTTTATTTTTAATCTTCAGGCTAATATTTGATAAATCTGCAATTGTAACGACCCATATTTTTGAATTTGCATTTTCATGTATTTTTCTGAATTTTTTATGGGAATACATGAATTTTTTCAAATTTTGCCTATTTAATTAGAAAAAAATAGGATTAATTGAGAAATAAAATTTTTGGGAATGAAATACATCTATTATTGAGAAAATATAATTTTTGAAATAATTATTTAATTTTGAGAAATGAATAATAAAATTTTGGATTATTTGATTTTTAAGAGAAAATAGAAATTTTTGAGTTAACTAAATGATTTTTAGAAAAACTAAATGTATAAATTGAAATGTAAGGCATAGTTAGAAATTTTTGAGAGATTTAGTGGCAAATGATGAATAATAATAATTGAAGAATATATATATATATATATGAAGGAGAATAAGAGAAATGGAAAGAATTCAAAAAAAAATTAAAAATATATGGTGGTGTGTGTGCAGGCCTAGGTGCATGGGCCTAGCTAACAGGCCCAGGCCTGTGTGGCCTAGGCAAATTTGGGCAGGCCTCGCTACCAGGCGCAGACCCAGTCGCCCTCTCCCTCTCTTTTTCCTCTCCTTCTTTCCTTCCCTAATTTCCAGCCAAAACCACAATTTCTCATGGTTTTGGCCAATAATGCAACCACCAACAACCCCCATATTTCCTAGGGTATTGAGCCACAAACCAAAGTATTTTTAGGCCAAATGGATGGCCACATGATGCTCAAACTTGCTGCCAAAACCCATCCAAAAGAACTCCAAAACACCATTGTTGTAGAGAAATTGTAGAAACCTCTCACCTTTAAGCCCTGTACCTTATTCATCCCAGCTCTGATGTTCTCATAGGTGTTGGAAAGCTATAAGTGTCATCTTTAAGGAGGTGCAAGGACTTGATCGAAAACACGAACTATTTGAAGTAGAAACAACCACAAACAAGGTTGTTTGCCATTGTCGAAACCCAGAACGTGTGTTTAGCCAACTTTGCGAGGCTAATTTCTAACTCATTCAAGGTCAGATCTAGGGGTATGATGGCTCATTTTCTTCCTTTTTATATCTCTTTAACTTTCATTTTATAAGAAACAACAAATGAAAACTTGAAGCATGTCAAAAATGGTGACAAAGTAAGCTACTTGATATGCATGAATTGGTACTTAGAAAATTTTTGAAAAACCTATTATGATACCATGATTTTGTGCTTGCTATTATGAATTTTTAAAAATACTTAGACATGTCCAATTAACCTAAAATTTGGAAAGTATGTTTCTGAGAAAATTAGTGATTTTGTGTAAAAGTTTGGTCTCAAATCAGTAAGTGTAAGGTGGTCAAATGAATGGACAATTTATTGTCTGTCACATGCAATCTAAGAAACAAAAAGTTCCTAATATCCCTATTGAAAAACATACCAACGAGGTCCAAAAATCATGAAATAAAATTTTGGTAACTCTTTAAGAAGTGTGGATCATATCTGAAAAGTTTTGCACAAATCCGATATACAAATTGACTGCAGAAAAATCGTAAATGCAGCTGCACAGGTAGAATAAAGATAGCAGAAATGAACATCTTTGTGATTTCACTTGAACACCATAGTAAATGAGATCAAAAAATTGCAAACCAAAATTATGGAGAACATTTAATGGATATAGATCAAATCTGAAAATTTTTGTATAAATCAAATTGTCGGATTGATCACAGAAAATTTGGAAACTTTACTGTACAGATAGAAAGAAAAATCCAAAATTGGAAGTTCCTATTATTTCAGTTGAAAAACCTGTTAAAAGAAGTCTAAAAACCAAAATATAATATTTTGGTTAATTTTTGAATGGTCTAGATCAAATTTAGAGGGTTTCGCATAAATCTAACGGTTGGATTGATCGTAGGAAAATCGGCAAATTGACTGTGCAAATAGGAAGAAAAAATAGAATTAAAAGTTTCTGATATTTCAATTAAAAACCTCATCAAATAAAGTCTAAATATCAAATTATAAAATTCTGGTGAATGTATAGAAAGCTTAGATCAATCTAGGAAGTTTAGTGGAAACCCAACAGAGGGATTTATTGTAGAAAAATTGACAAATTTGCTGCGCAAATTAAAGTAAAAAGCTTGAAATTTGACTAAGTGTTAAAAATTGGGGACTTTAACCAAATAGGCCCATTTTGATCAAAATTGACCCAAATTGACCAATTTCGACTAAGTTGACCAAAATTGACCAAGTTTGATCGAGTTTGACTAGTTGACCAGGTTTGATCAAGTCCAATTGGGGTTGACTAACACCAATTAGAGATAGGAGGACTGAATTTAAGTTATATTTCACAGAGGAGCTAAAATTTAGTTTAACATAACGCAAATTTGAGTGTATATTGGGGGATTAGGCCAAGTGTTGAGGGAACATCAGTGCACGAGACCCAAGGTGAATAGTTTGATTCAGTTGTTTTCTGTAACTTGTGTTCCTTGCATAAAAATTTGTGAGAAATGACATGGTTTAAATGGTTTCATGAGATTAAGATACATCTGATTGTTTGATATGTGTAGATGTACATGGGTAATGAGATCATAAGCTCAAGGGCCAAGTGTTGGGGCTTGGGTGCATGATGTGATTGAGCCAAGCGTTTGGGTTAGGGCATATGATCAGTGCACCTAGCCTCAAAACCCACTCGAGTCACGACACTTGAGGGCTGAGCGTTGAGATTAGGGTATTCGATGAGTACATCTAGCTCACGACCCATTGGAGTGGCCAATACACCTGACCCAGGACCCACTCGAGCAATGACCACAGGTTGGGTTTGTTAATTTAACCCTAGCTTGGATAAAGTTTTTAACTGGTATGTATTTGAGATGTTTTTATAACTGTTGCACTATTTATAATTACTTTTATATTATGTTATACATTCAAGTATTACATCATTTTTACTGCTCATGCATACATGCATTATTTTGGAACGTTGATTATGGGTAACATGCTGGTCTTACTAGTCACTGAGCCACATTGATTTTAGGCTTACTACTCTACTAATATTTTAGGTTCTTCAGTAGCTGATAGAGGGAAGGGCGTGGTGATCGTCTAGTTCCCCTAACGACTCCTTATCTCTTTTCTGGTCTTTTTGTTTTAAGGTTGGTCATGTTTATGTATGGATATATGGTCCAACGTACATTTTGGACAATGTAATATGGAATGTAATGATCACCCTTCGAAGTGTTGCTTACTTTCACACTTGAGTTTTGGAATTTTTCTGATATCGTTTGTTGTTGGAAATTGAAGAAGCATAACAGTGGTTGGGCGAACATGACATGGTGAGTTCATTCGTCAGGTCACTGTGCCGGTCGAGCCTCTCTTTAGCCTAGGGAAGGGGTCCTGATAGCAATGATTTCATTAAATTCATTAAGATGTTTATTTATAACTATACCTTCTTTCATAAGAAACATGTACAATGTTTTCTTCATGTATAATTTATTCGTGAGAGATATAACGACTCATATTTTTGAATATGTATTTTTGTATATTTTTCTAAATTTTAAATGAAAATACATGAATTTTGTCAAATTTTTCCTATTTAATTAAAAAAATAGGATTAATTGAGAAATAAACTTTTAGAAAGGGAATATGTTGATTATTGAGGAAAATATGAATTTTAGGGGAAAATATGATTTTTGAGTTAATTATATGAATTTTTGGAAAGAACAATAATTTTAGGCAATTAATTGATTTTTTTTGATGAAAAATATAAATTTGGGGGGTAAATTAAATGATTCTTGGAAAATAATGGTATGAATGATGAAAATTGATGAAATACCTAAGTAGGTCGGGTTGGGCGCACGGCCCAGGCGCATGGGCCTGGACTGCCTAAGCCCATGTGGGCCGGGCTGGGCACATGACCCAGCCCTCTTCTTCTTCCCTTTCCTACTTCCTTCTTTCCCTCCATTTTCTTTTCAAGCAAACCCAGAAAAAACCAGCAACAAGGTGGTTTTCGCTCCTAGTTTTCTTGCTGGATTTTTCGCCTCTAACACCGCTCTGGCCATTGGAGTATCAAGCCAAGCCGCCCCATGCCACATGGGTGGCCACATGGCATGATTTGAGCCGTGAAAACACCCCAAACCGGCAACAAAAACTCAGATTTTTTGATATTTTGCATTTTTCCATTTTGAACAAGCCATCTTCAAATCCTCGTATGTCCTTCAACCCACCCCCGTTTTGAGTTTTCTTATAGGAGTTAGAAAGTTCTCAATACCATCTTCAAGAAGGTGCAACCCATTGATCGAAGCCTGTGGCCGTTTGAAGCAGAAATGACCATGAACCAGGGTTTTTTGCCACTGTCAAACCCAGAAAATTGGAAAAAAAGAGTGTTGTCCGATTTTTGTAAGACTGATTTCTAAGTCATCCGAAGTCCAATATTAAGTACTATAGCTCATTTCAAAGCTTGTAATGTCTACTTTAACTTTCATTTTATGAGAATTGTCAACTGGCCTTTCGAAACATGTTAAAAATTGTTTCAAAGGTGGCTACTCACCAACTGTGATAGCAAAAACGTGTTCTTGGACAATCTTTGAGGCAACAGTCAAAGGTGTTGGGGACGTCCGTGTGGACCGAATTTTGGTGCGACTGAACCTCACACTTAAGGCTACAAGGAGGTATAAACTCCATCCCATAAGCCTTCATATTCATAGTTTTACATACAAGCACAGATGCAATGTTGTATAGGAATCATGATAATTGGAAATTTTTTCTGAAAAACCTATTATAATTCTATGTTTTGTTCTTGCTGTTATGATTTTTTTAAAATGCTTAGACATGTCCAATTTACTTGAAATTTGGACGATACATTTATGAAATAATCAGGAATGTTGTGTAAAAGTTTGGTCTCAAATCAATAATTCTAAGGGGTCAAATAAGTGGCATTTTGACTATCTTTCATATATAATCCAAGAAACCAAAAGTTCCTTATATCACCCTTGAAAAGCATACCAAATGAGGTCAGTTACTTTTTGGTATGCCTGTAATTCTTAATGGACAAATTGTACTTTTGGAACATGATGATATGAAATGTTTTGTTTACTCTCGTACTTTAAATCAATGGATATTGAATTACTTTGATGTGTGTTAGTGTTGAGATTGGTAAGGCTTAACGGTGACTGGGTGGACTCAACTTGATGAGTAAGTTTGTTCATCCACCGTGCTAGTCGGATCGCCCTTCGGTCTAGGGAAGGGGTCCCAACAGACTTGGTATCAAAGACCAAGGTTTTTAAAATTTAAGAAACGTCGATAAATGAAGGGCCTAGATGACATCAGAGTAATCGCGAGAGTAAACGAAACAACTAACCTAAAGGAGAAAGGGGAAAACTACCATTAATAGAACATATTTTTGAACATAATGTTTATTACCAAGTATTTAAGTTAGGTCTATTGTATGTAAAGGAATAACCAGTGAACCCAATTTGAAATGCAGATAACAAATGCCGCCCAAGCAGCGCAGACCACCTCTCAGGCCTAGAGAGCTGATGCCACCTCCACTACCTCTGACTCAGCCTGAGTAAGACCCCATACAGAGGCTCGAGGTTGTGATCAGGGTGTCTGTAACACCCCAACCCCCATGTTTCTTTGATTTAAGTGTTGGACCTAACCACCGTTCTATTTGACAGTGGACTTAACCAATATGCGGGTTGGGTCCGTGCTACTTTACAAGTGACACACACTTGACATTCCATTTTTCAATATCT
>JAJIYU010014254.1:0-13317 GCA_030144865.1 Tinospora cordifolia
GATATTAGTTCAAAAAAGAGGAAAAGATGTCCACTTTTGAACACTGTTAAGCACCTAAGACAGGGTTCTCTTTTGGCATTGCTCACTTAAAAGATTCATTATATCTGATATGAATTGCCATCCCTTCTCTGCTCCTTCAGTGTTTAAATGTAAAATTGTGTTACAAGTAGCTACTTCCTTCCTAGTTCTTTGTAATTTTGTATCCTTTTCCTTTATTGATATTGTTGATTGTCATCCCTTTGGGCATTTAATATACAATTTGGACTTGTGTATTCAATGTTCTAAAGTTTTTGTGCAGAAAATTCAATGATATCAACTTTAGGATATAATCAAATAAATCTTGTATCTTTCCAATGTATTATTATTAGAATCTGACTTACTATTTATGTATTTTGTATGTATTATCGTTAGGAATTTTATATATAATTTATAGGTTGAACTAGTGCTATCTAATCTGTGTTAACCTAGTGAAAATGGAGACTTTTTTTAGCAACTTCTGTGGAAATGGACCATAATTTCAATATCACTTACTTCTCCATGTTGGTTTTTCAAGTTTGTTTGAATTGCCCAAATTATTGGCAATAAGACATAATTGAATTTGACAAGATCCATCATGATTCTACAATATGAAGTAACTTTCTAAATTTTAGGAGATGATTCCTTGATCTTTTTGGAGAATTTGTTGTATTAATGTTCATCTTATTGTTAAATATGAATGCTGATTTGAGATTATGAAATTCTTGATTTGTTAACTACTATTTTTACTTTTTTTGTTTTTTTCAAATTTTTGGGTTATAACAGGATGTTTTCAAAAGGTTTCGCCTTTGGAAGTTGATTGGGTCAGTGTTTGCATTTTCTTCGACACCAGAGCTTATGTTTGGACTCTATTTGCTTTATTACTTCAGAGTATTTGAGCGACAAATAGGGTCCAATAAATATTCAGTGAGTAATTATTTAATCTTAAACTGCTTCTTCTTCTTTTTTTTTTTTTTTGGAAAGGAAACTAGATAATTATATTAATAAAATAAAAGCTGCCAGATGAGGTGATCTTAAACTGCTTCTTTTGAGGCTTACTGAAACAGTTATATACGTAGGTTTTTGGTTAACATCTACTGGCTGTTAATTAAATATGTTTTATTTTATTCTCATGATTTCAGCATATGATATATTTGTTCCATGTGTTTGCCTTGGTGCTTTTGTGAGAAAATAAATGGAAGGCTCCTACTAGCAGTGTTATTATTGATTATATGCAGGGATGCAGGAAACACATGCATCGCATGTTTAGCATGTTGTTATTATTCTTTAAAATTAATCTTTTTGCCATTAGGAAGAAAAAGCTGTTTTCGAGATATTCAAATCAATAGATTTTTCTTCTGGGGGTTATCTTTGAATATTTTCATTATTGCTCCTGGGACGAATCTGCATCAGTATCTGACAAAAGCTCTATAGAAAACTATTAGATTTGTTTCTAGAATCCACATTGTAATAGTCCCTTTCACACACCTAAATCTTCTTCTTACCCCTATGTGGACCTCATCCTTGTGCAAACAACTGTTCTTACAGTTTCATATGGCTCTGAAGAATGAAAAGAGGTAACCACCCTAAAGCCTGACTAAGGGACTCTTTTTGAGATGTAGCTGAGACCAACTCTCAACCATGAAGGCATGAACAATTGGGACTCCTGTGAATAAACTGTTAAAGATGCCCCTTTTCAGCCTTGACCAGCAGTGAATCTTTGCATCAATAAGTTTATGAAGAATTCATTTAAAACCCTCATTTGATGTGCCTACTAGGGAGTGCATGTGGGAACCTGTTAGTACATATCTTGTATCATGTTTTTCCAAAGATCTTTTATAATTCTTTTCCATTTGCATTTATTTTTTAAAAGCTATTCTCACTCTTCAAGCTTTCTATAATCTGTCTCTCTTTCCCTTTAGGTTCTAAAGCCTCTCCAAACCTCTCTCCACATTGCCTTTTGCTCATGGAAAATGATGGTAATCTAAAAGTGATCTATGCAACATTCTTAGGATCACACAAAATGCACCACCTAAAGTCTCTATCCCAACACACTGGGAAACAAACAGACACATATATCAAAGTTGTACAAATTGCACTTGATGGAAAAACACTTGAAGGATTTGCACTAATCAAGCAAGAAAATAAACCCAGAAAACATCTACCACCAAGTCCGGTTACCTTAACATTAATCAGCAGTGGTTGCTTGTTAATTGGATTCAGATCATTTTAAGGACTGAAGAATTAAATTGGGTTTTGGATCGTTCAATTATAAGCTTTCAAATACATATGTGAATTAATATTTGTATGAATTAAACACCAAAGCCATAGAGATATTAATGCTTTTCTGGCCAATTAATGTTTCAAGTGATCGGGTATGAATCATTGCCAATTTGAATTCATTCACTTATGATTTAAGCTGATTACTTGTATCATTATTTAAGAATCCAATTTTAAATTAATTTGGGGGGAAATGAATTGTGGATTGCACAACTTAGCATGTCTGAATCCTAATCCTAACTACTATGGCCAAAGCTCTATCAACCATATTGCTTCAAGGAAATGTTGGTGGGGGCACGATGTGTGGCAAGGGTCTTTCTTAAAAACCAACAACCTAGAAAAGTAGAACTGTCTCCCTTTCCTATTCAAAGTTACTAGGAAAAGGCTTTGGTAATATGCAGAGCCAAAAAGCATAAATGGTTCAAGTTATGATTTTTACCCTCTAATGATTGTTAATTGTAATTAGTCTTGTGCCACATGATGTTAGATTAAAAAAATGGTAGGGTTCGATGCTAAATTAATGGGCAGGCTTTGCTTTGTCTCTTTTTTGTTTGGTCATACAATGGAGGTTGTTTCTGTGTTTGCTTAAAAACTAATAAAATAAAATAAAATAAAATAATGCAAGTGATTATTACGTTATGCTGGCCTCCTGGATGTGGTGATAAAACCTCTCCAATTTGAATTGTGGTTATTCCCTTATAAAAGGGGCAACTCGATGCACAAAGCCCTTGCCTATGTTGGATTTTTGGGGTTTTACGCTTTGACCAAGTATTGAGTCATAGCCTAATCAACACGAGTCAAAGAAATATTACCTAAAACATGTGTTTCATATCTTTGTTCTTGGCACACCTCACAATCCTTGGCAACAATGCAAAAACTTGTTAATCTCAAGTTAATGAGAAATTTTTACTTGTAAGTATGCAAGCTGAGGTATGATGGAACAGTGTCAAGTTTATTGGCACACCTCTATAGGACAGTAGTAAATCCAATATGGGACGGTAAATTCCGGTATATGGGACTGCGCACTTGTTGTGTTTGATAAATATTGAGGAATATGGCTCTTGTTGATAGACAGCAATATGGGGTTTGTAGTTGGTATGTCAGTGTAGAGGAATTGGAGTGACTCTCTTTGTATAGGACGATTGTCCTGCTTTATAAAAGTAATAGGGATAGAGGTTTTGTAGTTGAGATACGGCAGTTGTAAATCTGAATCCTTGGCAACAATGCAAAAACTTTTTAATCTCAAATTAATGAGAAAATTTTCACTTGTAAGTATACAAGCTGGGTAATGATGGGACAGTGTTAAATTTCTAGCTAGTTTTTAGGTTTTTGTGTGCCATCTTGGGGTAATGATATTCGTCTTTAAGAGTGTTTGTTGAACTGGAGTGCTAGCTTCTTGTAAGATTTGGTGGTGTGTCGTGGTATTTTGTGGGGACTGTCTTGTCGTTGGGGAGTCTCTGCCTGTTCTTCTGGGTCTTGGCTGTTGTGTTCATCACATTTTGCTTCTGTTCAAAACTAAGTATACTAGCTGAGTTTGTAGTACTGAAGGTCGATCCCTCAACAGTTAATGTGGTTGCAAACTAACTATGAAATAAATGAATACAATAGTGCAAACATCCCAAGACAAATATAATTTTTTTTTTAAACAATTTATGGAATTCTATCCTAAATAAATGTAACTTACAGTTAATAAAAATTGCAAATTAACTGATCTTTAATGAAAGTAAATCAGTTAAACCATTAATAAAATAGAAGATAAATGTTAATATTTTGATTGACCAAAAGTCACTCTCAAAACTAATTATCTTACAGAGTTCTAAGTATTTAATGTATTCAGTTTTTTAATTAACTCAAAATAAACACAAACATTCAATTTATTTTTTATATTTAACTAAAACACTAGAGTTTTAATTAAATTAGAAGTTATCTATATTGTTATAATAAGAATACTTGGGAGTTCAAGAAGGAGCCTCTTTGCAGCCAAAATCATCCATAATGCCCCTCTTTAGTAATTAGTAATTAGCAAAATAACTCATCTGTATTTCTACTGTACCTTTATCTAAGCAACAACTTCTATGTCAATCGTCAAACTTAAAGAAAGAAGAGATGAGTAATGTGGTGATGATCTTCTCATTCTATTGAGGAGCTAATTATAAGCTTCATACAAGTTGCTGTATTAATTCTGACACTTCAATATAATTTCTTCCAAATCGCCCATGTTGATTTAAAGTGTGCTACAACCTCATCTATTGAACCAGATTTTCAATTTTAAACCCTATCAATAGACCCATCTAGTCATCTCTTGATGAAACCATACTTATCAACTCTGGTTGCAAATAAATGATAAGCATGATAAATGCACAAGAATGACATCATTAGTATAGGTATCTGCAATTAATGAAGTAATAATGACATAATTAAAATTTTAATCTTGGATAATTATCAATTTGTTTGTACTTTATTTAAAAAAATAAATGCTTTAGTTCAAATTTAATAGTAACAAATCAAATTATCAAGTGACATATCAACAATCCTCGTAAAAGACGACCCAAAAAAATTGACATATATTATGAAGAAAGATATAACTACTCTTAATTTGGTTGTTCCGTCTTGATAAAAATGACATGAAGGAAGGAAATTCATACGGCTAACTACATGTAGTTGGAAAAAGCCTTTTTTGGGTTGAGTTCAGATGCAAAACTTTGATTGATAGCTCGTCTTTATAGGATAAAGAGAGAAGTTGATCATTGTATTCTTGTTAATTTAGTGAAATATATTTACAGTTTTTCCTCAGCTTGTGCATCAAAGCTTGGTGAAGGTTTTCTTGAATTTTTTTGTACTATGTAGGAAATCTGCTCTATTCATAAATCTGCATAAAACTTTTAGAGAGTTTGATTGTTTTTGGGGAATGAAATATCTCTTGGAAAAGATATGAAAGAGATGTTTTCTTAACATTCATTACTGGGTAATATAACGAGTGATCAGATTGTAGTTCTTTGCTAAGTCACTGCTGACTTCCTTTGATTGTGGTAATTTGCAGGTCTTTATCTTGTTTTCAGTGATAGTATCATCACTATTTGAGGTCCTTGCTTTGTCATTTCTTAAAGGTAATGAATTCCTAACTGAGAACTCAGGTTCTTTTAATCATACTCGAAACATGATGTGCCTTCTTAAGTTCATACTCAACCTCCAGCCTATCAGTTCAGTTGCTTGGAGGACATTGGTTTGATCCCAAATGCAGCTAGCTGGTTAAAAATAATGCATAGAACCAGGGTAATTCTTCTTGCTTTCAGAAGATGAAAGTCTTCCTATTTGTGGGAGGGTCTAGTGTGTTCATCAAAACTCCTGGTGCTTGTCTTATTATGGTCTATTAGATTTTCTATTATATCAATCTTCTCCTAAAAGATCCTTACAAATTCAGAAGTATGGTCATTTTTTATCTCGGGTTATTCCGTTTATGACTCTATGTTATGTTTCATACTAAGCCACTATAGAGTCTTTCGTTCATGAGTCTTGTGTGGTTTTTTTAGTTTGGCTTCAGAGGTTCTCTATAGAGCTTTGATATTGTGCTTGAAGCTTATTCCTGTATATTGTGACATTTTAGTTTCCTTTCTAGGAATCCAGTGCTTGATGACTAAAGTTAGCATGTTTTGATTAACTGGTAATTTAGTCTATAGGAAGCAATTGATAACTAGAGTGTAGCATCCTTGGTTTGGTGAACAGAAACATTTCCTCTATCTATTCATATTGTTCACAGGCTGACATCATCTTAAAGGAAGTAGGAAGACTAATTTACTTAGATATATATTATATTGGGGGTGGAGGTTTTGCTTATTTGTTTTGTTGTTTTAAAATTACGCTGGCCATTTCGTGAACCATTTAAATCTCGCTCTTTCATTTATATAGATAAACTCATCCATTAGAAAGGCAAAATAATCACAATTTTCCAAGTTTTCTACTTCATCTCCTCTCTCTCTTTCCCTCTCTTTATTATCTATTTTTCTCTAAATTTGGACAACAAAGTAATCACAAACTTCCGTTGTCCTCTCCTTGTCACTTTGTGTACATTTTTTTTAAATTATTTATTTCATTTCTGCCTTAGGTGATTCCTAATGACATATAATGGTGTCTGTTCTGTTTGTCACCTCTCCCCCTCAAATAACTACTTATTTTTAGCAGATTAGTTTGTATGATTGGTGTTCAAATGGGTTGGTTTGAATTTTTGTACTCTGTTGCAATGTGGAGGACATGTATCAATTATTAAGTTTCAATTTGTTTCTTCTTAATTTTTTGCAGTATTGATATTAAGTCAATATTACTTTCTTTCTGCAGATCCTGCCTTAAATGTACTAGCATCTGGACCTTATGGTCTTATATTTTCTTCATTTGTACCTTTCTTCTTCGACATTCCAGTTTCATCTAGGTTTCGTATATTTGGAGTTCGTTTCTCTGACAAATCTTTCATATACTTGGCAGGTCTTCAGGTAATTATCCTGTATCTAATTAAAACTGCCATTTCTAGTTCTGGTAACCTTGATTGGGGATGTGGAATGGTGTATTTACTTACTGATCATTGATATAACTTAAGTTTCTATAATGCAGCTTCTTTTGTCATCATGGAAAAGGTCTGTTCTACCCGGAATATGTGGTGTCCTTGCTGGTTCTCTTTATCGCCTGAATGTTTTGGGGATCCGGAGGATGAAGGTAACTTTCTGAGTACTTCTGTATCCAAAAAAAAAAAAAAAAAGAAAAGAAAACTTTTGAGTACTTCTTTGGTTTTCCTTCCTGCACATGCATGAAACCAGTCGGCAATAGATATTATTGCCCTTCATGTGTACTAATTATTTTCTTTTAAAAAATATTTATAGTTTATTCTGAGGCTGTATCTGTAAGGCTGTGTAGTTTGCTCCTCCCTAGACTAGCCTACATTGGCAGGAGTACTGGATACATCGTTGTTTTTTTTTAAATTTAAAAAAAAAAAAGTTGAATTTTGTGAGGTTTGTGCCTCACCTACACGAGGTTTGAACAAAAATGTTGATCCATTTTATTTCTTAAAGTTTTAATGTTAGTCGTTCATGACCAATCCCAAACTCAAACAACTATATTCAAGTTTGAAAACTAAAGTCACATTGTTCTAAACATGCTTCTTTTTGTTTTTCAAATACAAATTATTGTATTCAGATCAAAAACCAAATAAGCCCCTAGAAATATGAGCGTAGAGTATCTTTATATTTTTACTATTTGGAAATCTTGAGAATAACATGTGCCCAAAAGTTTTCATTAACAATTAATCAAGCAGTGGTGCTCTAATTATAATTGTGGACTCTTGCAGTTGGTATGTGTTGCAAATCTTAGGAATGTGCACTATTTTGTGTATCTTTTTTCCTCAAAATTATGGCTCTTAGTTTTGTACAACCTTGAGGCTTATGACTTACCTTGTGGCTCTAGTTCAAGCCATCCGAATATGCTTCACAAGTTTTAAAAAACTGTGGTCTATACAAAACCATTCGCAAGGTTCGTTCTCTTAGATTGAAGGGTGTTCTGCACCACATGATGTTTTAGTCAAAAATGGATTACATTTATCACAAACAAATTCTTGATGGAATTAGAAAATGAGGTAATGGAAGGCTATATATGCGAATTATAAGAAAGACAGTGCCCAAATATCTCATCTGGCAGCTTTTCTTTCTTATTTAATATTATATTATCAATTTTCCTTTAAAAAAATAATGATTTTTGAAAGATGTCCAAATAAGACTTTTGCAAAAAAAAAAAAAAAAAAAAAAATAATAATAAAGAAAATGCGAAAGATAAAAAAGATGGAGGAATATGTTGTTTAAGAACAGTATCCTACTTAGCTATCATGGACAGTCAGCTGCTTTGAGATTTCAAAGAAGAGGTATGCCTTAGATAATGAATTCCTCTCTTTGTTCCTTTTCACTGTAGTACAAGACCTGATAGGAAAAATGACAATTATAGCCATAAAATAATTAGAGGCTTTTGAATGGGTGAAACTGGATTGAGATGACTCGCGTACAGTTTGCTGATTATGTGCCATCTTTCCTAGATAATAAAGATAAAACAACCTTGGGTATGCCAATTTTTGGAGCAGAAATAAGACTATTACTTTGGATTAGTCAAAATAGAGAGGTCCTGCAATACAAGAAAGAAGCACAAAAACCCGTGGGAATTGTTAAAAAATCAAACAAAAAACTACATACAATCCATGCAGTTACCCCAATTCCTTAACCAATCTGATAAAGGCAAACCCTGTGAAATTTAACTGAAAACATCCAAGAGCTAGCAGTAAATTGGATTGACTCCTACTAATGGTTGGCATCCTTAATCCTATTGTGTCTTAGTTGTTCATTCTTTTTGAGTCAGACCAGTCACACTGTACAAAGGACAGCCAAGGTAGCCACCTCCTTATCTGTGCTAGTAGTAATGGAGTGGATGGATAAAGAGAAGCATTCCTCCAAACTGGAAGGTACAAGAAATTGATTCTCTGAGAAAAGGCAACACCTTCCCAAAACTCCAAACAAAGGTATATGATAAGTATGTTTGATAGATTCACCTTGGTGATAACAAAACAAACAAACGCAAGGGATCACACACATGGAAGGGAGTCTCTGCTGCAAAAAGATCCATGGTATTAAGATGTTTGTAAGCCAAGATCTGGCCAAAAACTTAATCTTAGAAGGCACATGGGAATTCCAAAGGATGGAAGTGTGAGGGAAGGTGAAGGCTTGGGACCGGGTGGCAAGGGAGGCATGAAGTGACTGTCAAGAGAAGGGTCAGTTAGGCTCCAAAGATGAAAAGAATTTGTCTAGCTGTAAAAGTGTCTAAATGTGTCAAGCGTTGTAATAGGGAAGTTGCATCATCTTGTTATCTATAAATTAGATTTTGAGAGAACTAGAGATTCCATGAGGTGTCATACACTGGGAGCGGGCTGGATGAGAGGAGAAAAATGTACATATAGGTTGATTATGCACGGTAGAGATCCTATAGAGCCTAGGAAAGGAATTTGTTGATGTACAAGGGCCAAGCCAAAAATTCTTCCAGAACTACAATTGATGCCCCAATTCGACCTCAGGGCCTTGAATTGTGTCGAACAACTAGTGGCATACATGATAGTTTTTGAATGCTTTGTAGTTTTTGTTGCTTTTGTGATTGAAATAAATAATCAAAGAGTTAATTGAACGGCTTTAGCCACCTTGAACTTAAACGGTAAGAGATTGGATAGTTTACAAAATATTAGACTTCAAATCACAAGAGCTTTTACTAGGTGTAAATTTTAGAGAATAAGATAATATTTCTATGAGGAATCCTTAGAACTTTTTGTTTTCCCCAATCTTTGTGCATCTTAAGTTTGGCAATTGGGAGGAAATCTAATAATGAGAAGAGATGTGTACATAAATAGTAGTTTTGCTTTAGTATCCATTGCTATCCTTATATATATCACTTATTAAAGGTTCGTCTCTTCCTCGATTGTCTCCTTTAGTGATAAAATAGGTGGATGCCCTCATGGAACTTTCATTTCAATTAGCATCTAACAATTTGGGAGGAGGCAGAAGATAGTACTTCTATTAGCCATATTGAACAATTGGGAGGAGGTAGAAAATAGTATTTCTATTAGCCATATTGAAGGGAGTTGTCTTTTGGTAAGTATTCATGATTGGAAAGATTGTTCCTTAGATCTAGTCTAGTCAGGGTATCTCATGCCCTTGTGGAACCTTCATTTCAATTAGCATCTAACAACTTGGGAGAAGGTAGAAGATAACACTTCTATCAGCTATATTGGAGGGAGTTCTTTCGAGAATTCCGCAATAGGAATTAGGAAAAATTGGTTGTTGGATCTAATGTTGTCACAAGGCATTGCATAGTCCACCCTTAGTCCATTTTGGATGTGAATTGTCTAGGCAGGCAGGTAGGGGTTTAAATTTTTTTTCAAAGAGTTGAAAGTGTCCATGGATGAAGGTAGAAAACTAAAATGGCTCCTCTATAAATATGTTCTTTATTTAATATGGAAGAATTTGAATAGGAAACCCTTCACGCAAGCCCTAACCCATTGATGTGTTGTTTGGTGGTTCATCAACTCTTCTTTGAGGACATTGTTCACTCCAACTATCTCCAACGATGTTACCGATGGTGTCCCCAGCTTTTTGTGACCTTGATAACAATGAAAAGTCTTTTTTCTTTCCTTTTTTGTTTTCCTTTATCATTCTTCTGATCTCATTTGAAGTTCAAATAGAGCTTCAAATACTTGTTTTTATAGATGCTTGCAATGCTATAGAACTTTTCTAAAGTTATGGACAACTTTAGCCTAGTCTGCCCTTGGTGATTTGGATTTTCACCAGATAGGTTTTTTGAATTATTAATTTTTTTCTTAAAAGAAACAAAATGTGATCTTTATATATTGATAATTATAAAACAAAATATCTATACATCATAAAAAGCATTCATGGCCAACAAGCAAGATGTAGGGAGGTAGGGGTAAACCCAAAATGCAGCAAGCAGTCACCTCGGAAAGCCATTGCAGGCCTATATCTTCTATTCAGAACCTAGCTGTGATGGAAAGTGGGCAACGGTGGTGAGGCTCAGTTTTGGGAAGATAAATGGTGTGACACGGATAGCCTAAAGGACATGTTCCCGGCCATTTATACTATCCGATAAACACAATGCTCTAATTTCAGATTTCCTGTGCCATAACAGAGAAGGGGAAAGGGAGAGTTTGGCATGGGACCTTCATTAATAGAAACATTGGTGACAGCCAGGTTCAAGAAATTGCAGAGCTTATAAACGTGTTGCAGCACTTCCAGCCATCTAAGGATAGAGATAAAATTGAGTGGATTGGGGACAAAGACCACATCTTCACAGTAAAATCCTTCACTAGACAGTTAGACAATAATAGAAACAACACCCCCCTCTTCCAATTTGCCAACCTAGTATGGAGGACTAGGTCCCAACAAAAGCCAAGCTGCTTGCATGACTCATTTTCTTAAACAAACTAAACAGTGATGAAATCATGCAAAAGAAATTCCCTAACCACTATCTGCAACCTTCAATGTTCTGTTTGTGCAAGAGGGACAAGGAGACGACATAGGATCTATTTAGTAGCTGTTCTTTCCTGACAAAAGTATGGAACAAATGGCAATAGAAGTGCCACATCATCAAACCGATGTTGCTGGGAGGTGACTTGCGGGAGGAGGAACATGATCAACCCAAGAACATTATAGGATGTATAAGAATAATAACTTTTGCAATTTGGTTTAGTGTTTGGGAGGAGCGAAATAGTAAAATGTTCACCAATGTTTGCAAAGATGTAATTAGCATTTGGGAGAGATCCATCATTCTATGTTGTTCATGGATCTCTACTACTAAACGAAATAAGAGATATAGTTTTGGGGACTGGGTAGGAAGCTGGCACAACATTTTACAAACCATGTAACTTGTATTGCTGTCCAGATACCTCATCTGGCAGCGCCTTTTCTTAGTTTATATGATATATTTAGTTTCTTTTCAATATATATATATATGCGCACATCATGTAGAAGTGAAAAAAGGCAAAAAATTAGCCTGAAATCTATACAAATTAATCCCAATGCTTAATCTAGTGTGTCATGGGGTATCCTTCGATAAAACACTATTACTAACCCAACGTGAGGTGAGCAAATGTGAATTGTCCCACAATTTCATGGTGGTATTATCTTTTTCCTCAAAAAACCTAGAATCTCTTTCCTTCTAAATAAACCAAACTATCGCCAAACACCACATTCATTGATGCTCTCACAAGGGGATGTGCATCCAAGAAGGGAATGATGGAGAAGTTATCCTTTGCCAATTCCTTAGACATCAAAGGGATAGTTTGTCTGCATTTCTTCCAAATGACGAAGAAAAAGAACACTCCCCAAATAAATGAGCAATAGATTTCGAATATTTGTGACATAAATGGCGCCAATAAGGAGGCGTCACATATTTTGAAATCTATTTTGAGGAACATCCTCTATATTCTGCTTCTTGTGGGCCACTGCCCAACCCAAAATTTTTACTTTTTATGGTAGTTTTGCTTTTTGCAAGTACTTATCGCAGGGAAGAGGAGGCATAGATGAATCACGCAAGATAGAAGAAAAGAAGGATCTATAAAAGACAAAACCCTTGAAGATTCACAAGGTTGAGCAAGTCTATCTTCACCAACCTAATAGACCACACCCCTCAATCATTCCTAGCAAAATCCCACCCCGTAGATTTGGATTATTAACTCCAAACAGATAGTTTATTTTGCAAAAAAGAACATTGATGAACTCTAGTCAAAGAAAGGAAAATAGTTAAATAGAGGAAATAAATTTCTATGGACTTCGAGAAGTGGAATTATTGGTGATTCTTACATTTGTATGGTTATCCATCAATACATAACGATTTTGAGTCACATGCTTCCAAAGTTGCTCACTGGCAAATCTCTGAAGCCACTTCCTCCCAAAAGACTTATTCCTATTTCGAATATTCATAATTCCCTAACCCTTGAGATATTCCTTACTCTGGATTGTCTTCCAAGCCACAAGATGAGACCCTTGCCCATCATCAAAACGTTCCCAAAGAAAGTCATGTATCATCTTCTCCATTGTATTGGAAAACCTCGTTGAAAATTTGAAAACAGTAGATAATATGTAGATAAAGCATCCGACACTAACTTATGAGAGTAGGCTTCCCTCCTTCTAAAAGAAAACTTTGTTTCCAACTATTGTGCCCGCTACCAACCTTAGCTACTACTAGGTCCCAAAAACTATTTTTCCTGCGACCAACCTTAACTACTGCTAGGTCCCAAAAACTATCTTTCCTGCTACCAACCTTAACTACTAGGTCCCAAAAACTATCTTTTAAAGGGTTTCCACTCAATGGCATATGCATTGATCAACAACCCTTAGCACCCTATCTGAGTAGCCATGCCCTCGTTTCAATCATCTTGAATCAAAACCTTGCAATTTTACTATTGGCCATATTGATTGCCATTGTCAAGAGCCAACA
>JAJIYU010014255.1:0-13355 GCA_030144865.1 Tinospora cordifolia
AAACCTTAATTTTCATTTAATTATCAAATTAAGGTCTTATTTGCTTAATTTTTCTATATCTCTAATATATTTTATTTTTCATGTGCCAACCTACAATTTGCACCAAAAATTGTATTAAAATCTTTGAAATTAATATACAAAATTCTGGGGTATTACATGTTCATATGTTAAATTCCTATTTTAGCTGTA
Organism: Tinospora cordifolia; assembly: GCA_030144865.1. Classification (NCBI taxonomy): domain Eukaryota; kingdom Viridiplantae; phylum Streptophyta; class Magnoliopsida; order Ranunculales; family Menispermaceae; genus Tinospora; species Tinospora cordifolia. The sequence continues at coordinate 190 of JAJIYU010014255.1, forward strand.
TGATAAATTGTTTTACATTTAAAGGAAGATCAATAAAGATTGTAACCATGTACCGGCGCAGTGTTGCACAAGGGATTGCTATGCGTGTTCTTAAGATTGGAACAATGGGGTTTGTCCCTAGTTCCTACGGGTAAGACCCAAAGTCTCAAATAATGGGTTAGGCCCTAGATCCATTAGAAACCGGCATAACAATTGTTCTTTCCTCCTTTGATATGAATTTTGATAAGAACATTGAGGTTGAGCCTTTTTGGTCTTAACTATGAATGATAAACAAGTAATTGATCGAATCATGTAACATTTGGAAGTGTTTGACATGTATGTATTATTTGTTAAAATAATGACTTAAATATTTAGAATGATCCAATTAGCTTCTGCTCATCCTTCCTTTTTCTAACATTTCAGAGAATTAACAAATGGAGAGCACATGAATGTCACATAGACAATATTTCTTAGAATTTATTAAATTGTAGGGCATATTGGCCCAAATTTTGTTATTTGAGATTATTTCTGCTGTAATAAATAATTAAGGGTTTTATGCCTTTTTGATTATATCAATAATATTGAATTATTTTCTTTAAGATATCTTGTTATCTTATTGAGAAATGTTATGATTTGATGTTACTTAGAAAACCTGAAAGATTTGGGACTAAAATGGAAAGAATAAATAAAGTAATACTGGCCTGCCTCTTGGCCAGTGGTGCGGTTCTCATGTGGAAAGATTCAAGGGAGGCAAGGTGTAACATAAGCATTGATTCATTTAATAGACAATCATTTACAAACAAACATATCTCCATAGATATACCATTATTGAAACAATGAATTCATCTAATCATGCTTATTTAATAATATTTTAAATATAGGGTGTCATCTCCACATGTTCAAATGTTCTATTACCTCGAGATCAATATCATTTTGGATCTATCCAAAATGTTGACCTAATTTAAATTAACAAATATTTTTAGTAAGTTTATCTTTCATCATAAAATATGTTTTTTACATTTATTATTTATTTTTCACTCTTCATTTTTATACCGCACTGTCATTGTTTTCAATGCGTTCATAGTTCTTATATTTAGTGTGTTGCAACTGTTGTCCCCATTTATTTGTGAACTTAGCCAAAATATTAATTTCTATTCATGAACCATATCATGATGAATTATCTTAGACCATTTTATTGTTGAACTAGATATTTTTTGAGATTCAATTTAATGGTATCATACATATTTTTCATGATTATCAAGTTTATTTTCATTAATGATACATAGAATCCTTACTCTATGTATCCTAATATTTTTAATAGAAAATATTTATTTTCTCAACATTTAAGCTTATTTTCCAACAAACTAAATGTGACGACCCATAATTTGATACATAAAAATTTTTGAGTTCAATACACTTGTATTTTTCTGGAATTTCAATGAAAATATATGAAGTTTTCATTTTTTCTTATTTTTGATCATTTATTGAAGAGAATTCTAGTAATCGGAAAAAAATATAATTTTAAGAGGAAAATACATGAAATCATGAAGGAAATATATTTTTTGGAGAAATATGATTTTTTAGAAAGATTATTAAATTTTTGGAGTATTTATGAAATTTTTGAGAGAAAAATGTAGTTTTTGGGTGGATTATTCAAATTTTGGAAAAAATAGTTGCATTAATGATGAAAATGTTGTATAATTAGAAATTTTGAAGAGGTTGATGAATCAAATGAAGATAAAAATATAAAAACAAGGGAAAAAAAGAGAAAATATAAATATACATACATATACAAGGGGAAGATAATCGGATTGAATTCGGATGCACGGGCCAAAAATTGGCTCGAGCCATGGGCCTGAGTCGATTGTGCCAACGGGATGGGCCCATGGCCCATCCCAGGCTAGTCGGGCAAACGGCCCGCTTGCTTGGGCAGCCCACACGCCCAAATACTAGATCCCCTTCATTTGGGCTCTTTTTTTTTTAATTTTCTAGGCATTTTTTTAGCATTTTTCATGTGAAAAAAACAACAAAGAACCTAGTTTTGAACCCCAAGTTTTGGCAATCCAATCACACCTCTGAGTTGGCCAATACATAGTGCCAACAAGTCACCATGCATGGAAGCTCATGGGCTACGTGGCACTCTCATTAGCCATTCAAAGCTACTTCAACATGCAACAAAACCCCATTCTTGAGCAAGATTTTCAATTTTCAGTTCCTAGAGATCATGTTTCCTTCATTCCAAGTTTGTTTTCTTTGAAATTTGACTCATTTTAAAGCTCTCACATCCTCCCAAAGAACCCGAAGCCCTTTGTAAAAATGCACAACAACTAAAGAGGAAAATGACCACGAAAAGGTGTTGTTGGCCACTGTTGCAGCATAAATCTGCAGAAAAACTATGTTGGTCTTATCTTTAAAAGAGTGATTCCTAGCCCATCTAAGATCTATTCTTGAGGTAAAAGCACCCATTTTTCTTCCTTGTCATGTGTATTTCGATTTCCAAGAAATAGAAATTAGAATTTGAAATCCTAACCATGTTTTATAGAGTTGTGAAGTTGACTAGTCGTTCACTATTTCAATAGTTTAAGTAGGAAACAATTTGGGAAGTGCTTTTGAGGCATCATTTGAAGACGCTAGGGACGTCCATTTGGACTGAAATCTAAGGCATTTTAAACCTGATATCAGAGGCTACAGGAAGGTATAAACCCCAACCCCTAAACCTCTCTGTGCACAATTTTATGTTCATGCAAAAATGCTTACTTATATGTTGATTTCTGGTACTTAAGAAGAAAAAAATTCTTAAATTGTTGATATGTGTTGTGTTGTAGGGTGTATTTAGGAACGCTTATGGCCATGATTGCTTACTAATTTCAGATTAGATTTGAAGTACCAATATTCTAGAACCTAAGTTGTACAAAATATGTATGATAGGGCCTCAAATCAGTAGGGCAATAGATATACATAGGCACTTGAAAAATCATAGGAAAATGAAGTTTTGAACAATCTATTACATGACAGAAAAGCAGGAGACTAGTTGACTGACCAAATGTAGGTATTTTGAGCTAAAATTTGGTAGAGAGGTCACTGGACGTGTCAAGATATTGTTACCAAATTTCACCCCAATTTGAATTTGGTATGAGGTTCAATTAATACACCATTTGCCTGTCTATCACATGAGGTAAGGGATTTCACAATCCCTGTTAATGCACTTAGAAACCTTAGTAAATGGTGTCCAAAAATCAGAATCTAAAATTTTGCTAAAGGTTTAGGTAGTATAGATGAAATCTGAAATGTTTTTCACAAATTTGACTTACAGATTAGTCGCATAAAAATCGACAAATTCACTACGCAATGAGGGCAAATGCTTAAATTTTGGCTAAGTGTTAAAATTTGGGAATTTTTGCTTAATTGGCCCAATTTTGACATAACTAGGGGTAAAATCATTTAATTCACATTGAATGATTTTAAGTACAAAAGTTATTTAGACAAACTAAGACCAAACACTTGTACTATTATAAAAGTAATGTCAGAATAATTTATATAAAATATAACAAAATAAAGTGTCTTGAAAACATTGTCGAAAATGATAGTGGTTAAATCAATAAAATTTATGTAAATTAATGAATATGCCCATATACACATTTGGGCTCTAGTAAAAATTATTTATGAAATATTAGGGAATAAATACACAAAAATCTTTGAATAATTAATCCATAAATAACTACTTAAATGAACACTCAAATGATTAAAAAATTATTAAAAATAAAATAAAATGGAAAGGGGAAGAGTTTTAGAAAGGCTTCTAAAACCACTCTAAGAAGCTTCTAACATATTAGCAACTTGTAAAACCATTGCTACTAATTTTTGTGCATAGGAAACAAATAAAAAGAGAATTAGAAAGGTTCATAAAATGGAATTAGCCTAAAAAAAATGTATTAGCAACTTCTAGAAACATCACTTGCTATTATATGAACTTGAGGGGCAAGAAAAAATAGAGAAGTAGAAAGGTTTCTAAAATAAAATCAACCCAAAAGAATGTATTAGTAACTTCTAAAAACATCAGTTGCTATTATATGAACTTTGGAAGAAGAAAAAAAATGGAGAAATTAAAAAGCTTTCTAAAATGAAATCAACCCAAAAGAATGTATTATCAATTTCTAAAAACATCACATGCTTTTATATTAACTTGAGAAACAAGAAAAATAGATAATTAAAAAGGTTCCACAATTAAATCAACATAAACTATCAAATTTATGTGCATTGAAACTCTATATAAACCCTAGCATGATACACCATTCTCTTCATCCCAGAAAGAGCTGGACAAGTCCCTTCTTGCAAAGAGTTTCTTTATTTTATTTGAATAAATAAAGAGTTTGAAGTTTCCCTTTTTCTACTTGTATCACTCTTGTTGAATTGAATATTAAGCACAATGAAAAGTTTATTCATGAGGGATTTCAACAAGTGTTAGAACAAAAGAATTGAGATGCAAGTTGTGTACTTGTAAATATAACATAGAACCCAACCCGCCTTGTGGTTGAGCTTAAACCTATTTCTAGGGGGTTGGGGTGTTACAAAGGAAGTATCAGAGCCTAGACAGCAGATGCAGTGGGCTAGAATTAGAAAGGCATTCAATGGCTGTTTGACTAGAATTAGAAACTCAAATTAAGGTTTCACTTTGAATTGAATAGAATCTTGAATGCCCTACCTTCTATTTTGAAATTGAAAAAAGTTTTAGAAGATGTTTTAAAAAAGGAAATATATGCTTTTGAAATGTTTGTTTGGATGCAAAGACTGCAAGTCGAGCTGATAGTAGGTAAGCCTTGTCTCAGTAAAGCGACATTGAAAGGGAGGTAGGTTATCTTGCCATAGAAAGCGCAGTTGCTAAACAGACTTCAGTCTTGCCACCTGATCTGGAGGTTGTCCCACCAGCTTGTACGAGTAGTCCAAGTTGAAGAATACCGCGAAAAATTACGGCAAGAAACTGATTAGAAATTGAAAAAAATGCCAAAGGTGGTATATTGACTAGATAAAGGTTGTAAGTTAACCAGATTGAACCCTAGGTCTAGAGGAAAGACCTTAGGTAGAAACATGGTATAGCCATGTGTGGCATAGTAGATCAAAAGCATAAAACTTTAGGATATAGGCTAGAAATTGAAACTTGTGTGAAAACAGAAAATTGTTTGATTAGGACACAAGATCGGGAAACTTCTATATCTTTCGGTTTCTATGTAGTATGGGATGCATAGGAATTTATGGTTATGGAGGAAGCCTGGACTCAGAGAATGATGGACCATGTGTGGTGAATGATCGGTAATTCTGGTAGAACGGGTTTCTCTATGCTCGCTGGTATGGGATAGTAGAATATAGTGCGCTCAAGAACCTTAGTAATCGAGCAATTTGCAAAATTGTTTGGGTGTGACTTTGTTTTAGGTGAAAGCCTAAGTGGAAAGGGTAGAGTAGTATGTGACATTTGAACCAAAAAGCTTAGGTAGAAACATGGAACCTTGTTGTGCTAGCTTGATTGTATGATTATGTAATATGCATGTTTTACTGCTTATTTGCTTTGAGGCCAAATCCTGTACCCATGCATGAAAAGAATCTAGAAGCATAAATTGTTAGGCCACTAAACAAATCAAGGACTTAGAGACATGAATCTAGAGTCATGATAGTATGAACAATTGACAAGAAAAATACTGACAAGGTGACAATTTTATAGAAAATGACTGGAACAAGAAAGTAAGCCACTCAATCCACCACCTCTAAGGAGACCGAGCAATAGGAATAGGAACTGGCTGCTGGAATGGAGGCGCATATGGAGGCCATGATGAATGAGATGTCGCAGAGGTTGTTGGATCAACTGTTGAGGGCACTTCCACAGATAATCACTCAGGTGGCTCCTCAGCCTCAAGTATCTCAACACATCTAGGTTCAACAGTAAGCACCAGTGGCCCAAGATCCCGAATGTCAAAGGGCTCAAGAGGATTTGGAAGATGAGAAATAGAGGAAGATGCTGATATAGTTACAAAAGCTCCACCCTCCTTCATTTGATGGTACTATAGATTGCATCTCGACAGACCACTGGTACCAAGAGATGGAAGAAATTCTCAATGTACTAAAGGTAACTCAGTCAAGATAGGTGGCACTGGCCATGGACCACTTCAATGTAGCTGAATATGAAAGGAAGTTCACTAAACTGGCCAAATTCTCACCAAATCTGATCAGGGAGGACAAAAGGAAAGCCAATCGATTCGCACAAGGTCTCAAGATGGAGATCTGAAAGATAGTGAAGAATCTGGGTCTAAAGACTTACAAAGACGTCATACAAAAGGCCCTAACACTAGAATCCACCTAGAATAAAGGTTGAAGGGGAAGAATAAGAGGCCCAGGAATGAAAATGATCATGGGGCTCAAAAGAAAATAAAGAATGGTGGGAAAGCACAATAGACATGGAAATAGGGACAGGCCAAAAACAAGTCAAGGGAACAAGCAAGGAAGCAAGAACGTTGTTTTGTGTGCAACCAGAAGCATCATTTGGCTAGAGATTGTCCTAATACACAGGCTCAAGCTCCTCAGCAATAGCCACAATAGGAAGGAGGTCAGAATGGCCATCCTTAGGGGAGGCAACAACAATCAAATGTTAATTAGGGGCATAACTAGGGTCGTGGGTAGAACCATGCCAGAATGTTCACTATTGAGGCTCAAGAAGACCAAGTCCCTACAGTGGAAGATACATTTTTGTTGTTCAATGTTGTTGTGAAATTGTTGTTTGACTCAGATGCCTCTAAATCTTTTGTTTCTGAAGAACTAGCTGATAGGTTATAGCTTGGACAAAAACACTACCTGTAACTTTGAAAGTGTCCACATCAATAGGGACCACTGTGACTTTGAAAAGAATGTGTAGTTGTGACCGAAGGTTCGAGGATAGACTCATAACAATTGACCTATATACTTTACCTATTTATGGCTATGATGTAATCTTGGGGATGGATTGGTTAGACCAATAGCAAGCCTAGATAGATTGTCCTAAGAGATGAGTGACCATAACCCTACCTTCGAGAGAGACCTATAGAATCAACGAAAATATGTAGAGACTACCAAGAAGTCCAACCGTAGCCATGCTGAATTGCTTAAGGTAGAAGTTCAATCGTGAACTCTCATTTAGTGACCCGTAGGGACCCAAAACAATTTGAAACAAAGTAAGGTGTCACAAACCAACTAATTGGACAACATATCCAAAAATTAGAACAATTGGTCAAGGTTAGGGCTTTCATTTGCCAAACACCCTCAGGGGGTCCAAATTTGGAAAGAATTGACATTTAGGGTACTTTGAGGAATTGAAATGACCCAAAACAAAATGGAATGACATATCCAAAAATTAGGACAATTGGCCAAGATTTGGGTTTTTATTTTCCTAGTGATCTCAGTGGGTCTTAAATAAGGAAAGTTTTTGGGGAAAAATCACCTTAAGCCAAACCATACCTTAAAATTTGCATTAGGTTCATGTGATTCCAAAACTAAGGTTATAAATCATGATTCCTCGTAAATAAGGAGATATTAATTTTTATTTGATTTTTGTGAACCCATGAAGTCATGGCCACCCCAGGCATGTGCAAGTCACATGGGTGGAACATCATGATCATGTGCGCCCTCACCCTACCCAAAGCTTCATGGGATGTGTTCTTTATTTGGATCCATACAAAATGATCATATGTACCATGCAAATGATTCAGTACACCACACCTATGAGAAGTTTCCCCATGGTTAGAAACCAAGATAACTGATCCCATGTACCAAGATAAATGATCAAGTGTACCCATGAACCCTAAAAATGTCTACACCATGTGTGTGTGGTCCACATGTGACAAAATCCAAATTAAGAGAGTTTCCTACGATTCCTAAGACCTAGATCTTGTGTTCCTCAAGTCAGATCATGTACTTACAACCACCTTTGCTCAAGGAAATGATTCCCTAATCAAAAATGTCAAAATTAGAAGTGGTTATATGCATGTTTGTTGCCAAGCGAGACACAAGCAAAGGAAAGTTGCTAAGTGCGCAAATTTGATTTTATATGGATGTCCCAACTGAATTAGAACATAATCTAGACCCATTTTGTATTCACACTTAGTTAGAAAACAAAATTATGCTCATATCTTTGGAATAGGAATCCTAGTGGGCCCACTTGCCCAAACTATGAGCACACTTGCCCAAACCATGCAAAAATGTCTTAGATATGTATGGAAAGGTTCTCTTATTATCTTGCCAAAAAAGTCCCCTGTTGTGCTCATGAACATCTATAAAAACCTTTTCTTGCTCACATTTATCTCATCCCAAAGCAAAGAGTTGACACTTCCCTCTTTGCTTATTCTTGCCCTCTTCTTGACTCACTTCTCTTTTCTCTCTTGTTTGAGAAGTTTCGATTTCAGTATTTTAAAGAGTTGTTGAAGTAGTTTTTGTTGGTGATTAAAAGTTCTTGAAGTTTTTAAAGTGGTAGATAAGGGGAACCTTTGCCAGATTCAACAAGAAACTCAGATTAAGGTGGAGGGAATTTCTAAAAGACTACCTTCTTATTTTAAATTCCTAGCATGTTCATGCATGTGTAGTTTTAGATTCCAGCATGTTTAATATCAGTTTCCATCATGTATCACAATTTCAGTTTGGCATGTTTTTATGTTTTAACCACTCATGAGAGTAGGTCATGCTTAGAATCCATGTTTAGGATTTTTTTTTTTTAAGTTTCAAGCATGTCATATGATGTTTTCATGCTTTCTTGGTTATTTAAAATTTTAAAATTTATATTCTAAATTTCTTTTATGATTATGTGATCTTAAACATAAGAAAGTGAAGATACTAACTACGTACTATTATGTGACCCGTATGAGTGCTATGAGTGTTTTTAACACATGTTTGGAGTGTGTGGTTGCAAAGTGCAACTAAGGAATACTTGGTATGTGGCATCCAATGGAAAGTAACAAAGAAATATTTTTCCACCTAAAGAGGGGTATCTAAATTAAGAACATCAAGGGAGTAGAACCCCTTTTAGTCATAACGTCAACTTGAACCAATTTGATGTATGAATAACTTAATGTTTGAAAGTGTGTGAACTTGGAAGTGTTCGAGATTTTAAATAATAAGCTAGTTGTTTGATGGATGATCCACTGCGCTATGTGCTCACCCCTATCTTCTTAACAATTTTCTGAAAATTGAATATGATGGCAATGAAAATTTGAAAGTAGCTATGTTTAGAAAGCTTCTATTTTCTTTTATTCAATGTAAGGGCATCTTGCCAAGTTTTGCTTTATTAGACTTTTGCTGAATTTTTATTTTTAATTAAAGAGTTATGTACTAAAGTTTATGACTTAATTCAAGAATGTAAGTTTCTTTATTTTATTTGAATAAATAAACAATTTGAAGTATTCATTTTTCTACTTGTATTGCACTTATTGAATTTAATATTAAGCACAATGAAAAGTGTATTCATGAGGGATTTCAATGTGTTAGGACAAAGGAATTGAGATGCAAGTTATGTACTTAAAAATATAACATAGGACCTAACCCGCTTTGTGGTTGAGCATAAACCTATTTCTAGGGGTTTAGGGTGTTACAGTCTTGAAGTATTCTTGAGTGTTTGATTGAGTGTTCTTGAGTTATCTTTAAAGTGTTAGAAGTGTTGAAAAAAGGAACCTCTGCTAAAATTTTGAGAAAAAAGCCTCATAAGGCGGATGAGATTTCCTATACTTCTACTTTATTAGTTTGAGTTTCTAGCACGCTCATATCTTTTATTTTCAGTTTACCATGTTTATTTTTAGCTTTCAACATGTTTGATCATGATTTAAATTTTGATTATCATGTATGCATGTTTTAAGTATTTGTGATACCATGCAATGTCTAGTTTTCCATGCTTAGGTTTGATTTGAATTATGAAGCATGCTATGTATTGATTTCATGCTCTTTAAATGCTTTATTCTTAATTTTATTATTCTGATTTTTTATTCATGAATATGTGGGGATTAAGATTAAGACTTTGAAGTTATGAACCACGTACTGTCATATTAATCTAAGTGATGTTATGGTTGTTTTTTACATATACTTAGTGTATATGGGGCTCATCGCTGTGTGTGGATGGGTAGAACCCAAAGTACTTTGAATGTAGATAGGAGATCCTTATTCCAATCGAATATGATAAAATGAATTGTTTTTCCTTCCAAAAGTGGAGTGCTTTGATAAGAACATCAAGGGATCCCCTTTCAGTCTTAATGTCAACAATAACCAAAGATGTTGTTTGAATCGCTTAATTATTTTTAAGTATTTGAATCTAGACATGCTTTTGATTTGAATTAGTAATTTAGTTGATTATGGAATGATTCAACGGGCTATACGCTCACCCTTCCCCTCAGATTTTTTAGGAAATTGAATCATGAAGGCTACTAAAAATTAGATAGGGTTTTAAATTTAAAAATGTATATATAAGGACATGTTGACCAAATTTTGATTAGTTAAATTAAGAGTTCTGCTGAATTTTGTTTTTAATTTGAGTTATGTACTCATTTGTTATTTGAAATTCAAGTATATACTTCTTTATTATTTTATTAAATGAATAAAGATTAAAGATTTTCTTTTGTCTCTCTTGTAATAGTCTTATTAAATTAAAGTTAAATTGTTTAGATTGTGTGTTCATTATGAATTAATAAGAATTGAGATAATTGAAATAGAATGTGATGCAAGTTGTGTACGTGTAAATGCCATATCGGCCCCGCGCACCTTGTGGTTAAGTCTTATTGAAAGTCTCGGGGATCGGAGTATTACAAAGGTACTATCAGAGCTCAGTTATTAGAAACACTAAGCTAGAAGTAGAAAGCTAAGCCTAAACATGTGTTGTTGGGCTAGAATTAGAAAGTTTAATCCTATACTGTACTACCTCAGAATTTTGTCAAATAATTTAAAATAAATAAAATAAGTTAAATAAATTAATTTCAAAGATTTTTGGGTGCAGATTGTGGGTTGGCACATGAAAAATAAAATATATTGGAGATATAATATAAATTAGGCAAATAAGACGTTAATTTGATAATTAAATGAAAATTATAATTTAGTAGAATTAATTATGAAATTTAAAGAGTTGCTTAAGAAATAAATAGAAATAAAGTATAGATACACATATAAGTTAACAAATGTATGAATAAGGTGTGTGTTAACATAATAAATGTTAATACTACATATTATAGGAATATGTACATAGAAAATTTTATATAATTAAATAAAAATGTAGTGTACATGCATTTATTAAAAATAAATCAAACATTATGTAAATATTAATTTATAATTACATAAATTATTATCTAAAAATAAAATATGAAATAAATAAAAATATATGAAAATGAGAAATGTAGATTATTGAATTATTGGCATTAAATATATTGAAAAAATAGAAAATGTCTAATAAATACAATATAAAAAAAATTAGAAAGGGGAAAATATTAGCAAATCATCAAAATAGAAGGGAATAAACAAGAAAATCAAGTTTTTATCAATTAGGAAGTGTCTAATTGGCGAAATTCGGATAATATAATTATTAGAAAGCAATTTGGTAATTAAAAACTGCCGGTCCAAAACAAATATGCAAAATTCAACGAATGAAATCAAAGCCCAAAACAGCGCCCAGGATCACCGAATCATTAAAACCAACTGCGACGATCAAACAATCTACATGATCTGTGATCCAATAGCCAGATCAAGTTCGCACATACGCACGAGAGCACCGAATCAGGCAGATCGAACGACCAGAAATCTGCATGCGTAACTCGAGAAATATCAACGGCCAGAAAGATTTTCATTGATCGCAAAATCGGGCCGCACACCGTGATCGAGGAAGATCGAACGGTCCATATCACAGGGGCAAAATGTTAATCGCGATATGCGTGTCTCGAGGACAATCGGAGGGCTCGGATCGGATTCGTTATTGGTCGATCGCAAATAACACTACTCTCGAGGTTGATCAATGGTCCAAGATTAAGTTTGCTCGATCCGACGACCCAGATGCATTTCGTTAATCGCGAACCAAATCTGCGTACTGTGCTCGAGGACAATCGGACGGATTGTGTTTGATGATCGCAAACGTGTGTTGTGCTCGAGGCTTATCCGACGGTGAAGATCTTAGATGCCCTGATGATCGTGCTGTGTTCGAGGAAATCTAGCTGTCCCGATCAGATCATCTCCGTCGACGCAATCGAGAATGATCCAACGATCCACAGCCAACCCGAAAATCTTAACCGTGATCTTAGTGCTGCGATCGAGAATGATCCAACGGCCGTGATCTGAAGCTCCAATTAAACCGAAAATAAGGAAAAAATTCGAAAAAAATTCAAAAAATCTGAAAAATTGTGTTTCCAAATTCCAAACTTACTTGCTATTTTCCTATACTTGGGGGACACAAAAATTTGAATAATTGGCAAGTTTCCTATAAAGAAAACACCTAAAACTTACTATTCTCTACCCTTTTGAACTCTATATAAACACCCCCCATGCTCACAATTCATCTCATCCCAAGAAACAAGAGTGAATTGTCATCTTGTTCTATAAGCCTTCTTCTTAGCAATCCCTTCAGTTCTTGAGTGTTCTTGAACTGTTCTTGAGTATTCTTTAGAGTTCTTGAGTGTTTGGAAGCCTTGAAGTAACGAAACTCTGCCGGATTTCAGAGGTGTACAGAAGAGGCATTTTTAAGGTGGAAGTAACTTCTAACTTCTACTTCTTTATTTTAATTTAAATAAGTCTTGCATGTGTGATAATGTTTTGAAGATGATTGATTGAATATATGTTTTAATATACATGCCTTACTCATTTGATGTGCCATGAATATACATGTCATGCATGTTTAGAAATTAAGAATATTTATGCATGTTATACATGAACTGTGCCATGAATAAATATTTAATGATGCATGTTTTGTGTATGTTGCATCGATGGTTTAATTCGATATTATATGTTTTATGACTAAGGAAAGATTAAATAATGATTCAATCCATGTACTAACGCGATGATGGAATTGCATAGTGTCATCGTGTGTGTTCCACCCCCCGACTCGACTTGCTGGTTTACCATTGACGATTTCGAATTGGGTTTCCAAGAGTGATCCCACTTCATAGATATTGGGGTTTGAGTTTTCGTTTGTCACTCTCTCTCCCCACGATGTGGAA
>JAJIYU010014256.1:0-13339 GCA_030144865.1 Tinospora cordifolia
AAAAAGAAGTTAAATATATTTTATAATTAATTACTAAATAATGAGCCTTAAAATATGATAATGCTTAATTATAAGATAACAAATTTAATGTCAAAATGAGCATTATCATATATGTTATAAGCAGGTTGCTTATGACTTTTAAAACATCATGAATTAAAATTACAAAAGTAATTATTATTAGCTTTTAATATAAATGTTGGCAATGAAATATATACTTTAACATGTGCATCCTGTCTTTTATTTAATAAATGCAAATATCATAATTGTAAAAATAAAATAAAATAAAATTTGTAGCTTCAACCATTCTTTTAAGAATTTTCTATTTTTATGGCTACTATACTATCAACACCCCGATTAACCAAAGAAACATATATTTCTTAACTTTCCACTTACCAGTGATCAAAAGGGTCTTATTTCAAATTGTAATACCTCAATTATTTTGTATATATGTATGCATATACGATTTAATTAGTATAGATACATAAATATATATTAATTAGTGTCTATTGGTATATATTAATTGGTGCATATATATATATATATTATTTTGAAGTACAAAAAATAAAAAAAATCCCAAAAAAATACAAAAAAACTCTAAAATTCAAATCTCACACCAACTAAACAAAAATAAAAGCTTACCATATTAGAAAAGTAAAATTTTATAAAATTAGCCCTCGGAGACTCTATATAAATCATCCTACCCCACCCATTAAACAAGAATTAAAATTCTTCTTGTTCTCTCTTTGTCTCCTTCTTGACACCTTCAGTCCCTTTTTCTTTTTTTGAGCTATTCTAAATAGCTTGTGAGGTAGTAGCAACAAAGTGATGCACAGATCTTGACGAAAAGATCTAAAAGAAATTTAGGAAGCGATTTCGATGTGAAATTCTTTTCTTTTTTTTATTTATTATTTTGATTTAAATAATGTTTGTTTGTGTCTTTAGTTTAATTCATGTTTTTTATGCTATTAAATTATTATATTGCTCATGACTGAGAGAGTATGTTATATAGTTGCGTCTTGTACGATCTTCTACATCAGAAATTGAAAGTCATTGTTTCATTTATGTAAATGTTGATTTATAATGTTATATTATTGGAGTGTTTAAATACTGTTGAAATATTTATTTATTATGTTCTTGCATGCAAAAATAAGATTAAATAAAGATTTTAACCACGTACCGGCACGGGGACGAACGTTCTTCGTGTGTGTTCCATCCAGGATTGGACTTTTGAACTGGTTGTCAGGATTGACACCAGAGTGGACTGAGTTTCAGGAGTGATCTCACTTCACAGAGAAAGGTTTGAGTTTCAGGATTGATCTCTCTCCCTAGATCTGGAGCATTGAGGTTAACACCTTTAGGTCTAAATTACAACTGAAATAATACATTGTTTGAATCGATTAAATCTGTGAAAGTGTTTGACATACTTGTATTATTTGGTTGGAATAATGAATTAAATAGATGGAATGATTCATGAGCTTTTTAGTCCATCCTCTTATTTTTCACATTTCAAAAAATTAATTTATCAGCTCACGTGAAAGATTATTTATTAAGAATTTTTTTATTTATTTTATTGTAGGGCACGTGCGCCCAAGCCAAATTATTTATTTCAGTTTTGAATTTATTTTCTACTGTAAAAGTTTATGCACTTAGAATCTAAAATAAATAAATAAATAATTTTAATTATTTATGATGTCATAAATTATTTTGTACATAGACTAATATATGCATGAAGTCTCATGGATTTGAGACTTAAAAATGAAAAGGATAACGTAGCACGAGCCCGCCTCTTGGGCAACCCAAGAATATTGATTGAAGAAAATTATACCATCGAATGACGGGGTTGATGGGACACAGGAGGTAGGGTATTACACAAATCATTCCGAAAACCTACTGAAGCTATATGCGTAGATGTTGTTGTTCATCCTCATTTATTAATTTATTTCATCATCTTCTTTATCTATTTGCAAACAGGCATTCAAAGTAAAAATGTTTTTTGATGAAAATATAAAATATGGAATAGATATTATATAGTATATTATAATATCTTATTATATAAGATAGAAGATATTATAATATTATATATATATATATATATATACTTTTTAGGGTTGGTACAAGAAATGAACTAATGGCTTTGCTCGTCTACCAAAGTAAACATTGTTTGACGAATATGGTGGCTAAAACTATTTTCATTTCTTAATTATCTTGGTTGGAAAAAGATTAGAGCTAAGGAAATATTGTTTGGACAAAAAAAGAACATTTTTTTTTCATTTGATACAAGTATAATGTGTGTGTGTGTGTGTTTTAGGATTTTTTTTTTTACCCTTAATGAATTAATTTACTAAATAACCCATGAAATATAATTTAATCAAGATTATATTCTATTCTCAAAAAACTTTTAACAAGACAATTAATTTTTATTTAATCTCTCAATCTTTCTACCCCAATCTATTTTTTCACCCCTCATTTTGATAAATTAAAGACTTCACTTATTTACAGATCAAAATGAAAAAAAAAAGAAAAAAAAAACTCCTTCATACTTTCTCTTAATACAATAATATATATATATATACACTACACCTCAATATTTTCTATTCCTATCTTAGACAACTAACTTTAAACATTTATTATAATTAGAAAATTTTAATAACTAGAAACATATTTAAATTAATATACTTTATATTTTCAGTTCAAGCCAAATTTTATCAATCTCCATCTTGACCAGAACTCTACCAAACAATTTATAAATCATGCACAAATCATTCATGAACTTGTTGCAGCATGACCTACCTCTGCTTCGTCTCACCATGAATTTTCAAAAAAGATATACATGGTACCAATCTTATAAGTAATCAACATCATTTGACAACCTTTTTGAAACTTCATAAATTTGCCTCTAGCCTCATAGTGACAGTGAAAGGAATCTAATGCTTCAAGGAAATTACGTTCCTTCACATACCTGGGACATATTGTATATCTGTCAATATCTACATCAACTCATTCGATGTCCTAATTTTAATTGTTTTAATTCCTTTAATACCACATGCGTTATTGTCCCTCATAAATATTTTACCTTTCATAGGTTTATATGAGGTAAATTATTCTTTATGTAGACACTTGAGAAAAAAATAAGCAAAATTAAGAAGTTATTCTTTCGCATCTTGCAGTTGACTACAAACGGAGAGTATCTCATCATTTGATTTAGACTCTAAGGCAACTGTTATATTGTAATCATTTTCTAAGATCGATTTTTGTTCATTTTTATTCAAACAAACTCTGATCATATGACACTTTTGTCGATAATAATAATTTTCACAATCCATTATTAGAATACAAGGCCTTGAAGCTCCACCTTTTTCATGACCTCGTCCTTATTGTTTCCTATCATATTTTTTCTTTCTTGAATTATTAGATTTAAAAACAACATTTGAGATTAACTCTCTTTAGTGGGATTTTTTACCTGATTACCCTAAAAAATCTTGAAAATTACTAAAATACCACTGATTACAAAATAATGACCCTCCTACACTACTTTTACACAGTTAGGGTATAATCGATGTCCAACGAAGTGAAACCACTTCCATCACATTCTAATAGTCCCACACAAACTCCCAAAATGTACTGGAATTGGTCCCGTGAAAAAACTCTTCCCAATTTACCCATGATAAACAAAAACAAGTTGCTAAGTTCTTAAGTTTTCGTCAAAACCTAGTAAAGAAGTGACACAGCTAAATTTTGATCTAAGGGTTAAATTTTTTTTATAGCTTTCAAGAGGTTGTGGAAGACAATTAGAACACGCTGGAATTTGTTTCTCAAAAAAATCCCTCCTAGTTTGCCCACGGTGAATAGAAACAAGTTGCTAAGTACTTAAGTTTTCACCAAAAACTAGAAAAAAGTGATACAACTAAACTTTGATTTTGGGTTCAAAATTTTCTTTTGTCATTCATGAGAGGTCATGGGAAGCAATTAGAATATGCTGGAACTGGTCCTGTGAAAAAATCTGTACTGGTTTGTCTATGATGAACAGAAATAGGTTGCTAAATTCTTAAATTTTTGATGAAAACTAGAAAAAGAAGTGACATAGCCAAATTTTGATTCGTGAGTGAAAAAATTATTTTGTCACTTTGGCGAGGTCGAGGGAGGCAATTATAACGTGCTGGAACTAGTCCCGCAAAAAACCCCTCTCAATTTGCCCATGGTGAACAAAAAGAGGTTGATAAATTCTTAAGTTTTTATCAAAAGCTAGAAAAGAAGTGACAAAGTCAAACTCTGATCTGATGGTCAAAATGTAACACTCCGTATTTTAATTTAATACATAAATTATTTTAAATCAAAGTAGATGTGTAGAAATATATGTATTTGTACGGATTATACGTGTACATATGTGTTAATTTCGTAATTGTATTAAAAATACATGTTACGTGTATAAATTAATTAGATTAAATTATTTATTAGGATAATAATAATTTGGTGTAAAGGAAAAAAATAATAATGAAAAATGAAATAATAAAATAAAAAGAAAAAAATGAAATAAGAAAAATAAAGAATTTAAATGAGAGCAATTTTCATATCAAGTGGGTTAATATTCTACAATTCATTTGGCTATATATATATATATATATGCATGAGATTAATGGGCAGTTTATATAATAGTTGGACGATTTGCATATCAAAAATAGTGTGGGCAGTTTGTTTATACAGTTAAGTGATTGCATGCATGGTGACTATCAATGCGTAGGAGCAAAGGAAAATGTGAAAGTTGGAGAATTTAAATGGGTATTATGTGAGAGGAGGATGAAAAAAAATGAAATGAGCAACTTACTTGGGACGGTCGGTGTGTATAAATGGTAAGTGGCACGTGAGGGCGGTTGATTCATTTTAGTATCTCCTCTTCATTTCCAGAACCGCACTCTAGAGACGAGAAAGGAAGAAATTGGACAACGAAGAAAAGAGGAAAACAGATAGGGATATTCGATTTTTCGTCCGATGCGCCGCACGGGTAAGTGGTTTATCGCAATTCTAGTTACAAAAATGCTCAATAAGCTACGTACTACAATCCTATCGGTATAATTTTTAGTAAAATTGGTATTTTATAGTCGTACTAAAAAATTTGATATTTTCCTATAGTGAGTAAAACTCAATAAAACAAATATACCAAAACACTCATGGTGATAACTAAATCCCAGATATGTTGTTAGATTTTGTTCGTTTATCCTGTAGGTGTCAAAATAAATACCCAAATTTTTTATAACCTCTTGATAGGCTTTTGATAGTGTTAAACCTCAATGAAAGCTTGATTTGAAGCTATAAAAATGTAGAGAACGAAAATACGTACCTATCGACACCAAAATTATGAATTTTGGATATCAATTGAAATTTTGGTAAATGATTGAGCAATGAGATTTTTAAGAAAAAATATAAAAAATTACGAAAAATAGGATTTAAAAGCCTATTTAAGTTATTTTCTGCTGTAAAAATATTTTATATGAGCAAAAAATTAGTTTTATGATTATTGAGATTATTCGAGTCAATGCGCATAAACACATGAGGTCTGATGTGCGCGTATGATTAAAAATGAGAAATAAATACGTTAGAAATTGATTATAGAAATGAATTTGAATTTGATTGGTGCTTTTGAAATTATTTTTTATAGGATAATTTTGGTGAATTGAGTATAGAGGTTGAAGTGGATACTGAAAATTGATTAACAATAATTTTGGTGAGTAATATTTATTTTTGGGTATTTCGAAGAATATTGTTTTATGTCTAAAACTTCTGATTTTTCTTAAACATGAATGGATGCACCTGATATGATATGAAATGATGGATTATGTATTATTAAATTTTACAGTGAAGGTTGAAAAAGTTGGTTATTTACCAGAAAGTGAGTTACGTGTCAACGAGATTTAGTGTTGGTATTCAGTGAGTATTTTATTTATCTTGGTTATTTATATGACATTGTAAATACAAAAATGATTTGAATGTAAGCATGCTACTTGTATTGACATTTGTTGCATTTGAGTTGAAATTCATAAACTGTATTTACACGGCAGCGTGTTTTGAATTTGCAAGAGCATATCTAAAATGCGATATCATTTCGATGGACTGAGCCCTGAAGAATAATACTTCTTATGTGATAATCCATGTGAGACTGAGCCATGACAAGTATCAGCCTTTCTCTATATGATAATCCTCGAAATGGTTGTGGAGTCGGTGATAATTAGAGGTACAGTTTACTATTGTCCAGGCCAGACAAGGAGTGAGACTGACTCTATTTCTGAAAGATATGGATGTGCATATGTTTTATTAAATGAGGCAATGAAAATATCATGAGTACTATGTTGAATGCATGTATGTATGGTTTAAATGTGCATGATGAATTTAAATGTTTTATCTAATTTGATTTTCGGCATAATTATTTAAATGCATCTACATGTCATTGATAAAAATTACTCACTGGGCATTTTGTAGCTCACATATTATTTTTAATATTTCAGGAATAGATAAGAAAGGGAAGAAACCAGCACAAGAAGGATAATTGACTCTTCAGTCACTGCTGACTGCATAAGTTTAAGTATTTTCCGTGGGTTATACTTTTGTATAATTATAATTATCACTGTATATATAACATCATTAGAGAGATTTGGATATGGTTATACTTGTTAAGAGTGGAACTTTGTAAGTTATAAATTACGATGTATGGTTGATGAAAGCTTGCGATTTAATATTATTTGTTGTAAACTGTGGATTGATAATGTGTTTATTAGGTGACGAATTTACTGGGATAAGTTAAAATTTTAGAGGAGACTCTATCAAAATTTTTGTAGGGATATTGAATAGGATTTAGTATGAGAGGCTGACATAGTATTATATACGTAAATGTATCGTATATGGTATTATGTGCCGGTCGTGATGTTACTTTTATGAAGTGAGTTGCGACACAAAAATCATTTTGTCATTTTCGAGACGTCGTGGGAGGCAATTAGAGCATGCTAGAACTAGTCCCACAAAAACACCTTCTCGGTTTGTTGATGGTGAACAGAAACAAGATGCTAAATTTTTAAGTTCTCGTTAAAAATTAGAAAAGAAGTGATACAACCAAATTTTGATCAGGGGGTTGAAAATTTTTTTCGTTACTTTTTAGAGTTTGTGTGAGGCTATTAGAACATGATTGAAGTGGTCTGGCCTGAAAAAACCCTTGTAGTTTGGTTACGATGGATGAAAACAAATTCCTAAGGTCTAAATTTTTAATCAAAAACTAGAATTTTAATAAGATGACAAAATTATGATCCAACCCTTGAAAAATTCTTTCGTCTCTTCCAAGAGTCTGTGGGTGAGTATTAGTACACGTTGGATGTGTTTTTGGGGGAAAATGAAAAAAAAATTTGTATGAAAGTCATCTTTACGGAAGCCTTTTTACAAAAGACGTCTTTGGTACAAAATCGAATTTGTATTGAAGGTGTTTTTTGTAAAGACGCCTTTAATACAAAATCCAATTCGTATTGAAGGCATTTTTACAAAAAATGTCTTTAATACAAAGGTTATCTCACCCCACTTCATTGGATGCTGACTGGACGCTAATTGTGCAAAAGTAAGGCAGAAAGAGTCATTATTTTGAAATCAATGACATTTTAATAATTTTTAAAATTTTTTAGGATAATCAAGTCAAAAACCCCTATTTGGCGCCTTCAACATCTATCTTCTCCCTATAGAACAAAACATTTTTCACCAATTCAAAAGTCATAATATCTCTCCTATAAAGTATAATATTGAAAAGATGATGAGTAAAAATGTACTAAACTGATAAGAATGATTATTTTTTCATTTAAACTAATTTGAATACCAACATTTCGCAAATCAACAACTAACTTTATTAAATTAGAAAGGTGCTTGTGTGTACTAGTTCCTTCTTTTTGAGTGCAAACTTATAATTTTTGTTTCAATATTAGCCAATTGGTGAAATTCTTTGTAATATAAATATTTTAACTATTTCTATAGCTAAAAGCTCATAAAGTACGTTGAGGGCAGCCTCATATGCTAAACATAATGTTATCATATTTGCAGTCATATCATTAATTATTTTTCACTTTACTTCATTATATCGTACAATTTACTTTCGAAAGCTATCACAACATGCTGCTACACTAAAATTCTTCTTGCTATCATATTTTCTAATGTTGAGTTTTATATTAGAAAAGTTGGTTTTCATATGCAATAAGATAAACTAATGACAAGATCTTAACATTAATTAAATTGCTACGCTTTACCTTGCTTCTATAACCGATCAACACCTTAAACACATAATCTTCACTTTAGTTCAAAACTTGTCATTATAAACATAAATAAATAAATAAAACTCTGCAATCATAATCAAAAAATATGATTGCTCATTGCAATATAAAAGAACAACATGTTTACTTTAGTTTTGATATTAATTTGTTGGTTTTTTTAACCCTAATCATTCGACTAAACAACCAATGAAACATATTATAATCAAACTTCCATTATATTCAATCAAAGATGCATAATTTTATGAATCTGTCTTCAATATGACAAGATGACAATGGAGTAAACACAGAGCTTAATGAATTAAAAGACAATGAAATGCACGATTTTGAAGATACACTGCAACCTTTAATGGAAGGTTTTGCGACTCCTTCCAAACATCTTATGGAACCTAATCACCAAGCTATGACTTACATTGTCAGACGGTCATCACAATGAATCTATAGGATGGAATAAAATCACAAGATCTTTACAAAAGACTCATATTTCATAGTAAAGAAAGGTTACCGTATTATGTGAAATGATGTTGCATATCCAACAACATGAATATGTTTTGGTTAATTCAAAAGCTAACTTCTAGTCAATTAAATGCAAGAAGTAGAAAGATGGTTGCTAATGGAGGTTGGGGTTTGTGAAAGTGTATTTGAATATGTTGTTTTAATTTGATATTTATATTGAAGGCGTTTTTACAAAAGATGTCTTTTATATTTGCCAACTTATACGCCTTTGTGATGCTATATTGTATATTGACAGAGTAAAAGTAGGGCAAATTGAGTCTATATTTTGAAATAAGTGACATTTATGTACTTTAAAAAAAAAATAGGGCAATTGAGTCAATAACTTCATTTTTCTATGTTGATAGGTCAAGCTCTCTCTCTTTATTTATTATTATTTTTTTTAAAAAAAAAACCTTATGGAGTTTGGTTGTAAACTTATCATTAAACTTTCATGTGTGTGTAGGTCTACCCATATATGTGTAACACCATCATGGTATGTTGAAAGTCATATCTATCTAAACTTATGTTTTAGTATATTGTAGATTTTAGATTGAGTGTGGTGCCTTCACTATTTATGAGGTTAGATAATTTTTGTTTAAAAAGATTTGTACTGGCTTCTATTTAAACCTTTTTTATATGAAAGAAATTTTTTTAAGTGAAATAAAATATTACTAATGATCTCAAAAAATTGTTTTTTCTGTATTTTTTATTTTATCCTAAAAAAGTCAAAGTAGTATTTTTGGTCTTTTAGTGATAATTTTTCATTTTTAACAGAACGCCTGTATCATGTATGATAATGTCATTGAGAGTCAAAAATCCACCAAAGCATACAAGTGAGGTTTTGACGCTTTCATGGGTTTTAGGAATGATATGGACTGTATTCTAAGTGTTAAACACACACAAAAAAAAAAAAAAAAATTAATCACATTGGTCCTAGTAGAATTAAACTAGTTTTATCTGTTTTTTAGTTTATTTTAAACTAAAAATTCTAGATGTGAAGTCAGAAAATTCATTAAGAAATACGAATACGTTAACAATGGCATAGGTTCCAAGAAGGATATTTAAATGTGCTTTACGGGTTGTATGGAAAAAAAAAAAAAAAAACCTAATGCATTGGTCCGGTTAAATTAAACTAGTTTTATAAGTCTTTTAATTCATTTGAAACTAAAAGTTTCGAATGAGGAGTCAAAAATTCACCAAAGCATAGAAGAAAGGTTTTGATGCTTTTAGAGATTTTATGAAGGACATTTGGACGCTCTCCAACCATTGGACAAAAACACTTATTGCATTGGTCTTGGTAGAATTGAATTAATTTTAATTCATTTTGAATTAAAAGTTGTAAATGAAAAAAAACCATGATATTTGCACTACTAGCATTGGACTACTTTTATAAATCTTTTAATTTATTTTTGTTGGAATAAAACCTCTACTCAAACTTTATTGCTTTCTGCTAAACTGAATTGATTACATAATAGACCCATGGGGTCTATTTATAGCCTCTACTATCTGGTAATCTCAATTACAGATTAACTCAGATTACTTAATTTGTTTTTATCCAATATCTAAATATATCTTATCCTAAATCATCATCTAATTGGACCTTATCATTAGATTGACTCAATCTAATATTCTAGATCTAGATCAGATAATCTAGATTACAATCTATCATGCCCTCATGAGCTAGATTATCTGAATTACATAAAATTTTCCCCATAATTCAGATTTTGCACACACCCAATGCATTCTTCAACCTCAAAAATGTCTCGATCTTTAGAGGCTTAGTGAACAAATCTGCAACTTGATCTTCAGATTTGCAGTAGGCTAATTCAATTTCTTTCTGTTGAACCTGATCACGGAGGAAGTGATACCACATATCAATGTGTTTACTTCGGCCATGAGTCACTGGATTCTTTGTCAAATCAATAGCTGACACATTATCAACATAAATGAGTGTAGGGCCATCAATAGACATATGAATCTGGTGTAGAAGATTTCGTAACCAAATAGCCTGACAAGCACTAGAAGCAGCAGCAACATATTCAGCTTCACATGTAGACAATGCAACAATAGACTGCTTCTTTGAAGACCACGAGAATGCAGTATAACTATAATAAAATGCATAACCAGATGTACTCTTCCGATCATTATGATCACCACCCCAGTCACTATCAGAATATCCAAAAAGAGTAGAATCACCAGTGTTAGAGTAGAACGTACCCTTAATATAACGGAGGATACGTTTAGCTGCAACAAGATGAGATTGATTGGGCGATTCCATGAATCAACTAATCAATCCAACTCCATAGAGAATATCTGGCCGTGTGCAAGTCAAGTAACGCAAACTCCCAACAATTTGTTTGAAATATGTTGGATCAACTGGAGCATCATTAGATTTCTTTGATAACCTGGTACCAACTTCAACAGGAGTGGAAGAAGGGTTGCAATCATACATATTAAACTTCTTCAAAATATCCAGGGCATATCGATGCTGACTGATGAAGATGCCATCATCACGCTGGTCAACCTCAATGCCAAGAAAGTATGACATGAAACCAATATCAGTCATCTCAAATTCTTCCATCATGGCCTTTTTGAATGCTTGAATCAATGTGGCATCATTACCTGTAAAAATCAAATCATCAACATATAGGCAAACAATAAGCATGTTACCAATAGATGCATCGATTTTCACATATAAGGCATGTTCAGAACCACACTTTTGGAGACTAAAAATATAAAAGAACTTATCAATTCTTTTGTTCCATGCCCGAGGAGCTTGTTTTAAGCCATAGAGAGCTTTCTTCAACTTGTAGACTTTATCTTCAAGACCTTGTTTCACATATCATGGTGGTTGCTTCACATAAACTTCTT
Source organism: Tinospora cordifolia (assembly GCA_030144865.1). Classification (NCBI taxonomy): domain Eukaryota; kingdom Viridiplantae; phylum Streptophyta; class Magnoliopsida; order Ranunculales; family Menispermaceae; genus Tinospora; species Tinospora cordifolia. Next base: position 11,655 of record JAJIYU010014256.1, read on the forward strand.
CATCTAAGTAACCATTCCAGAAGGCAGACTTCACATCCATCTGATGAATCTTCCAATGCTTCTGAGCAGCTATAGCAATCAATAATCTCACAGTCTCAATGCCAGCAACAGGGGCAAATACCTCTTGATAATCAAAGCCAGGCTTCTGTTCATAGCCTTTTGCGACAAGTCGTGCTTTATAACGATCAATGTCATCATTTGGCTTTCGTTTTGTCTTAAAGACTCACTTAACATCAAGAGCTTTATGACCTTGGGGAATGGTAACAAGCTCCCAAGTGTCATTCTTCTCAATAGACTGAATCTCGGAGTCCATGGCAGCAACCCAATTTTCTTCTTTCATAGCTTTATTAACAGTGATTGGATCAGAATCAGCAAACATGACATAATAAACCAAGCTCCCATCATCATTAATAACATTATCAGAATAGACTTCAAAGTCTGGCAATCTGGCAGGTGGCTGGATAGTACGCTGAGGTCTGCTACTAGAAGCAACTCCATTATTATTAGTGCTCAAAGGAACACTAGTAGAGGTAGAGGCTTCATCATCAAAAGAGATAGGTTGAGGGGGTGTAACCGTATGGTGTATGTAACAATCCGTAATTTTTATGACATATAAATTAATTTAAATAAAGATAAATGTGTATAAATATATGTATTTGTACAGAGTACTTGTGTACATACGTATTAATTATATACATGTAGTACTAATATAAGTTACGCGTATAAATTAGTTAAACTATATTATGTATAAAATGTAATTTATACAGAGATTTAGAAAAAAAAGATAAATAAATTTTTAAAAATACTAAATAAATATAAAAATGTTCGAAAATAAGATTTAAATGTTTATTACAATATTTATTAAAGAAATAAAATAAATCACGTTGGTTGAAGTTGAGAAAAAATCGGAAAACAAAAAGGATACTTATGGGGGCCTTTTTGAATTGATTTCAGAAAAATAGAATGAACTGGGGCAAAAATATTAAAAATAAATAAAATATAAATATATATATATGATTTGGGGTAAAAGTGGAAATAGTTTCTATAAGTAGGTATTTATGAAATTAATTCTGGGGTAAAAGTGGGAATAGTTTCTATAAGACAGGTATTTATGGAATTAATTTATATAAGGTAGGTATTTATGGAATAAAAAAAAAGGTAAAATTGGGAATAATTTATAGAAGGTTGGTATTTAAGGGATTAGTTTCCTAAACTAGGATAAATTTGGAATTATTTTCGGTTATATATATATAAAACCACGGCTGCTTTACCTTCATCTTGTTTTCTTTTTTCATTTCACGTCCAGAACATGAGAAGGAGGGAAAAAAAAGAAGGATGAAGAGGAAAACTCCAATTTTTCGTCAGATTTGTCGCACAAGTAAGTTAATCTTCCAAATTCTAGTTACTAAAATGCTATATAAGTCGAATACTACAATCCTATCGGTGTAATTTTTAGTAAAATCGGTGTTTTATACCGTACCCAAAAGTTGAGTATTTTCCCACCGTGAGTAAAACTCAGTAATAGTCATACCAAAACACTCTTGGTGATGAGTAGATCCTAGATATGTGGTTAAATTGTGTTAGTTTGCCCTGTAGATTCCAAAATAAATACCCAAAGTTTTATAACCTCTTGATAGGCTTTTGATAGTGTTAAATCCCAATGAAAGCTTGATTTGAAGCTATAG
>JAJIYU010014257.1:0-13319 GCA_030144865.1 Tinospora cordifolia
GGCCATGGTCAAGGCCCGGGGCGTCCCCGTGAGGGGCCCCGCTGGCGGGGTCCCGCCCCCGTTGACACAGCCGGCACCCTGAGTCGTGGACTCCGATAGGGTGGGCCCATGCGGGTTGGGTTGTCACAATAAAAAAAATTTGGACCATTTCTCGATTTGTGTGTGTCATCCTTGCGCAGGGGCCATGCTAATCTAAGTACTTATTCCCATTGGTCTTGGGTTCGAATCTTCGCGGAGGCGAAAGAAAACTATCTGAGGGGGAGAGCGTAGCGCACGTGCCACGCACGTATTGGCCCAATGGTAGCGGATGATGCATAATCTAAGTACTTATTCCCGTTGGTCTTGGGTTCGAATCTCCGCGGAGGCGAAAGAAAACTCTCTGAGGGGGAGAGCGTAGAGCACGTGCGTGGCACGTGGCGTACCTGTGAGTGGCCCGGCTGCTGGTGTCCGACCCCCGTTGACACAGCTGGCACCCTGAGTCGTGGACTCCGATAGGGTGGGCCCATGGGGGTTGGGTTGTCACATAATTCCTCAATACAACTCCTCGTCCAATCTTCCTTCATAAGCGACTCCAAACACTGCCCCGAGTCCTCTTCTTCTCGTTTCTACATGCTTCGGTTCCATTTTCGTTTTATTATTATTATTATTATTTTTTATTTATCTAAAACTTTATTATAAGTTAATGCGAATATGTCTATATATTAACCTCCTTGATTTTGATTTGTGTCACCTTTATTATAACTTATATGCGTTACCATTTTATTTTTATAATTCACTCATTTTATTGTCATAAGATTATATATGTTACTAATTATATATATTGATCAATAACAAATATTTTAGTGCCATAAATAAAACAAACTTATACATGTTAAATTATTTATTATTTTATAATAAATAAACTGATCATTCATTTTACTTTCGCCCGCGACATAGCGTACTCGAAAAATTTCGGGATGTTACACCAGAGCCTTCTGGTTTGGTCGTGAAATATATATATATATATATTCATTTTAACTTAATTGAGAGCATATTATAAGTTCATATATATCATTTGTTTAATCCTTATCATAGTTTATAAATTTATATGTATAATTTTTTAAATTTTTTTTTCTTTTTCAATCATCAATTTATTCCAAATTCTCAATTACTATTTTTACCAATCGATAAAATTTTCTAATACTACATTTCATCATATATATATATATATATTATATTATTTTTATTATTATTTTTTTCTAGCTAAATAAACTAATATCAATTTTTAATTTATTATTTTATTTTATTTTATACTTACTTGCAACATGACATGATCATAGAGTTACAGGGTGTTACATTTTATGAAAATCCAAACTAAGACCCTTGATAAGTGAAATAGATGCTTGACAATAGGCCATGAGATGCTCGGAGGTATGAGAACAAAGGCTAGAGGACTCAAGAGTCCAATGACATGTATAAAATGGCCTAACAACCAAATATGTCACTTAGCAAGTACATGATACAAAGAAGAAAGGCATATATTTTCCCTTGAAGTCCGAGCAACCAAAGGACCAAGCAGACATAGCGGAATCACAAAACAAGTTGACCTCATGTTTGCGTCCGACCTTGCTACATTTGAATAGAGTGACATGGATATACCTTGTCCATTGAACATCTGAGATCTTCCTTATCTAAAAAAAGTTGTATAAACCCAATATTACGGGAAACCTAAAAATTGATAACTATCCAAATAAATCCCGCTCCAATTAGAAAACTAAGGCACGACAATACATATACATATCACATTCTATGGAGGCAATAGACTCCTACTTTTCTATCACATTTTGTAAGCTGAAGGAAGCAATAGACTCATACTTTTGTATTGTACTTAACAATTTTATAATGCAGTTAGCTTTTTTTCCTCAATTCAAAACTTCTTGTTTGGTTTCGCCATCTCTCTACTACTTAATGGTGTTGATCAAATTTTACATTAACAAAATAAATTATTATCATAACTATAATTAATTATTTTAAATGTTAATAGAAGGTTGAAAATTGGTGGCACCATACCCAAAGGAAGTTGAGATCTAGGGAAAGCTATGCAAAGGGAGGAGATGGAATTCATAAGTGTTTAGCTCCACAACATAAGAAATATATCATATTTATGCACAATTTATTAAGTGTTTTCCTTTGACCATATACACAATTAAGTACTTAAAATGTTATATTACTATGTTTTGCTGTGTATTATAATTTCACATATCTAAGTTTTGAATTTTTAATAATAATTTTTTAAATTATTAAAATCAAAATATTGTTAGATTTAGTGTTCAAAGAACTCAAAAAATGGGTGTCAAAGAACTCAAAAAGAATAAAGTAACAAAAAGCACACAAAACAAAATATGGGCATCAAAAGAACACAAAAAGAATAAAGTAAAAACAAAAAAAAAAAAAAAGTGGGCGTTGGTATAATTGGGAGGGTTTCATGTACAAAGAAGATAAAAGCTGAGAGAGAAAGGGGCGTGAAAGAAATAGCATCAGAATGGAGAGAAGTAACCATGAAAGAAATGGCGCAAGAACCAAAGAACGCGGGACCTCTTTTGCATGAAATGATCAGTGGTGGATATGTGCATGGCACGATGCCAAACCAAATAAAACTTCTCATAAAAGAGTTATGCGACGACTCTATTTCAAACTAGTACATTGGCTAATGTATTGTTTGATGCTTTTGTTAGTTCTAGAGTCACGATAATCAGTTAGTAATTAATCGATAAGCAATTAGAAACTTCTATGCAACAGTAAATGAAAAGATAGTGTAGAAAGGAAATGACACATAAGATTGGTTACACAGTTCAGCCAATACCTACATTTGCGGGGCCTCTCCTAGATAAAGAATGCTACTATGAACAAACCGTACAACTATTGCAACTGGACTAACATGATAACTACAACACCGATGCCACATTTTTCCATACTTACAGTAGGTCCAACACCCTATAGGAACAATTAAAATAACAACAATTGCAACTGGACTAACACGATGACCACAACACCAATGCCACACTTTGCAATATACACCACTCCGTACAGCTATTGCAACTAGACTAACACGATGACCACAACACCGATGCCACACTTTGCAATACTTACAACAGGTCCAACACTCTGCAGCAACACTCTATGCACATGAACCACAATGAGTTCCTCTCGTCTAGAAGAACACTATCAAACTCTGTCAACACACAAGCTACAGAGAGTACAACTCCTTCGTGATCACTTAATAAAACAATAATAAAGAATTCAGCACTCAATACATTAGATCACTCTTGAATAAACATTATCTTCTTTGCAGCTCTGAGTGATGATAAAGGCCTTAAACGCCTCTATCTTTATAAGCTTAAGTATAGAGACAAAAATTCTGGGAAATTTTTTGAGCAGACTATGGGATCAACTGTATCGAATATTGTGGGTATAGGCTTAACAGATTTTCAAAAAAGTGCAACTTTCCATTAGCAATAGGAATCTTTTGCAACCTTCCAATATTGTTGCATCTTTATCACAACGGGGAGATTAAAATCCTTTGATGAAGATGCTCTGTCTATTTTATTTCTAAAACATTTCACAAGGATTTGGAATTCTTTCTCAGAGAATAAACAGTTGCAGTTTTTAAGGAATTTGTTGTTGCATCTTAAAGAAAGATTAGTTTCTAGGTTTCAGAAAGTTCCATTTCTAAAAAATTCTGACCATATCAAATTGAGAACATTTTTCTAAAGATAATAAGACCAGAAACATGTCAGCAACAAGATTTGAAAAACATTCCATAGGATTGAAAACTATTCTAATGTTCATGCAGTATTTTGGATACCGTTGGATTTGAATAAAGGTAGTTTCTGAATTTAAGAAAGATTTATTTTTTCGTAAAGATTCAAAATATCCTTTAACTAAGAATTACTTTGTAAAGAATGTCATGATCAAAAATTTGAAAACATTCCATATGATTAAATCAAATAATCCAACGAGTATTTTTCTAAACACGGAATATGCAACTATACGCAATATTCTAGTTTCAAAAACACATATATGTTGCACATAATTTTTTCAGAAATGAGCCAGGATTCTAAAATCAAATTTCGAAGAACATTCCTAAAGATTTATATTCTTGTTCCAATGGTTTAAGATATGCACACTTATAGTTTTTAAAATAGCACGCAATATTTTAGTTTCTAAATGCAATATATCAATTTCTAAAACAACATGCAATATCTAGTTTCAAAAGAAAATCCAACATTCGATATTCTATTTCAAAAGAAAATCCAACTGCAATATTCCCTCTCCTAAAAATCAGTAGATAGGAATTATGTAATATTCTATTTCCAATAACAGTAATTTTCTAAAATCAATAGTAGTAGTATTTTGTTTCCTAAACTCCAACATCAATTGTATGCATTATTCCATAATCATGAAATATTCAATACAGATAATGTTATTCCTAGAATATTAGCAGTATTTTTAGAAGATATGAATGTTGATTTAGCAAGACACGTCAACACCAAACATGCCAACTTATATCTGAAAATTGTCACATCACAAATGATGTGGCATTTTCCTAACAATCTCTCCCTTTGGCATTGTTTGGTGCAAAACATGATAGTGCATGATATCAAGATATGTGTACAACAAGATCAAATAGAATGCAATTCGGGACAAACAATGTAGATAATAAACAGAATCCAAATAGAAGCAAATAATACAGATAATATTTGAGCACAAAAAAAGAGTTATTGATCTTGCTACACACACACTGCATAAGTATTCTCCCCCTTTGTGCACGCACACATTCTCCCCCTTTTTGCACTTAACAATGTCAATTGTAGAAAAATTTGAAACTTTGAATACTGCCCCTAAATAATAGCACAAACAGAATTTTGAGGATAATAGCACAAGGCTTCTTGCCTATGTTGTAAAGGAAATGAATTTTCATAGCAATGATTATAATCTTAGGCACTTTAGAATAATCATCCATTTTCTTTAGAGTTTCATATTCAAGCGCAAAAGCCACCCCTTTGTTGTCCTTGGTCGACTAGCGGAAGCTTTAGATCTGCTAACTGGAGTTACATTTCAGTGTGAGAGTCTAAACTGAGCTGCTATGGAATTTGAAGCTCTCATAGGCTGAGATTGAAACTCAGTTGGACTCTAAAATAGTTTCTAAAGTAGATTTAGCTATAAGCATAGGATATGTAGAGAATGACACCAAAAAGGGAAGAATGACTCTCTAAAATCTTAATGAGAATCTCACTCCCCCTCAACCAATTAGAACCTATTAAGCAACTTTATGAGATATGAATCTCCCCCTAAATAGTAGCATAGATAAACCACATAAAACAGAGAGAAAGAACTTGAGAAAATGATCTATTTATGTTTTTCTTACTGAGGAACAGGAGAAAACTTTATAAAGAAGATTTCAAACGATACCGCAACAGCCTTTGGTGTCGCTATGTGATCTTTGTTACAATAGTAAGTAGTATAGCAACAGATTCATAACTAAAACCATAAACAGGAGAGGGATCCTATTCAAGAGAGGTAAAACATTGATGCATATATAGGGACTGTAGAGAGATTTGTTCATGATTTACGATGTTCAACATGACAAATGCTAAAAGGGCATGAGAAAAAAAATTGCACATAGCATAAAAGAAAATGGAATGCATGTATGTGTAAAACAATGATATGCATGTAGTATGTATTTAACATGTGAAAAAAAATTGTCATGAACTTTAACATCCCCTATAAACATTTTATCCTTAAATATACAGTTATAAGTATATGTGTATATATGTGATTATTGAACATTACCTTGCCCACATACCTGAAATTCATCTTGCAAGGGAACTTTGACATTTTTTTTTGGCTCCATCAAAGACATATAGCAAGAAAACCTTACCATTTCTCTGTAGTTCTTTCGAGAAACATTTTTTAGATGTCTACCATCGTTCAATTCATCAATCAATAGGTCTAATGGATGGTTCAGTAGAATTCTAGGAATGGATTCTTGAACAGTTTTAGAATCTGCTTATGATGGGTTGTCTGTGCTATCCTCTGTCTCGCTAACTGTTGTAATGGTCTATCTATTTGATTCTGCATCATTTTTGAACAGATGATCTTTAGTTTGATTATCATTTTTTGCATTCTTTTCCAACTAATATCAATTGTCAGAGGTTCTCACCCCCTTTATGACAAAAGCTCTTGAACCGTCTAAGATCTGACTTTCTTCTTTTGCAATGTTCACTTGTAATTCTTCATCACAAAGTTGACTAATACTTATCATATTTGCCTTCAATTATTTGACAAGTAGCACATCTTTTAATTTGGTATTCCAACAACATTCAATGTTCTTCTTCCCATGACTTTTTTTCCTTTCTCCATTACTGAAGGTGACATAACCATCTTTCCATGCACAATAAGATGTTAGCAATCTTTTGTTACCTGTCATATGTTTTGAACATCCACTTTTGAGGTACCAAGCTTCTTCAGAACAGGCAGACAGAGTAGTGTGAGCAACGAATACTCTGTTCATTCCTTTGAGAACCCATCTTTGAATGATTCTAGGTTTCTTCCTTCTGTTATCCTGCAACACGTTCCTCTGAAGACTGCAATAGTGCTTCCACTTATGGCCCTTTTTGTTATAGTAATAACAAATGGGAACTCTACTTGTTATTTTTGTATTCTTGTGCTGGTTGTTATGCTCTATTTCTGCAATGAATCTAACTTTGAATTGACAGTTATATTCTGTTTTTGCATTTTATCTAAGACCCCTTCAATCACATGAGCTTTGCCCCATGTCAAAAATCTTGTTTAGTTTTGTTTTCCCTGTATTTAGACTCTACAATGTTTGTTCTACAACATTCAACTTCTTCGTCAATTTGTCTATACTTTTCTCCTTCTCTTTGATTGCGTCTTGCTGGACTTTGATAAGTTTCTTTCATCTTGAAAAACCTGTTCTTCTAGTTTTATATTTTGTGTCCCAACTTGCAACCATTTTTCGTACATTAGTTCATAAGTTTTTCTAAACTCATCCAAACTTACCTCGTCATCATCATTGTCTGAATTAGAGTGAGTTGCAAATGCAGCAGATATTATGGTTGTATTTCTAACAAGAGTAATGAAAGCAACAAAGTTGCTTGAGATCCCTTCATCTTCATCTTGACTGCCATCAAATTCATCACTCATTGTGATGTTGTGTTGTTTCTTCTTCATCGTGTTAGCACATTCAGCCTAAAAGTGTCTTAAGCCTCCACACCCATGGCACTTGACGTTCTTGGTTCTGTTATCAGTTTTGGAGACTCTTTCATGGATCTTTTTCCGTCAAATTTGTTCTTAGGTACAAAGTTATGTTTTCCATATGTTTTTAGGAATCTGAAAAAGTTCTTTGTGATCATTGCAATCTCGTCTTCTTTGTTTTCCATGTTGGTTTCTCCTTGAAGTGAAATGCTCCTTTCATCTTTTTGATTTGACATGCCCATTTCATAAGTCTACAAGGAGCCCATGAGTTCGTCTAATCACATCTTGGTTAGGTCTTTTGCTTCCTCTATTACAGTAACTTTGGCAGCAAACCTTGCAAGTAGAGACCTCAAGGTCTTTCTCACCAGCTTTTCATCTACAAATTTCTTTCCCAACAGAAATGATTGATTCGCAATATCTCTCAGCTTACTGTTAAAATTGGAGATGGTCTCATGATCTTCCATCTTCAAAAGTTCAAACTGAGAAGTTAGGATTTGTAGTTTAGAGATTCTTACTAAACTGGCTCCTTCATGAACAGGTTGAAGTGTCTACCACGCTTCTTTAGTTGTCTTGTAGGTGGAGATTAGTTTAAATTGCTTTGTATCAACAACATTGAAGATTGTGTTGAGAGCTTTAAAGTTTGCGAGACATAATCTTCTTTCTTCTTCGGACCAATTAGATTTAGGTTTAACCATAGAGCTGTTTTCTGAAATAGGTTGTGCCCATCCATTCTCAACGACCCTCCAGGCATATTCATCCAAAGATTGAATAAATATTCAAATATTTGTTTTTCAGTAGTGTAATTGCCTTCTTCAAGAATTGGAGGATGAGTAATGAAACCTCATTCTTTAGGATGATTTTTGATAGGAACAGAGTGACTCATTTCTAATACGGATCTCACTAGCCAACTTAAAAGCTAAAAGAAAGGTGACGTGCTCTGATACCAATTCAATTTTAGAGTCACGGTAATCAGTTCGTAATTAATCAATAACCAATCAAAAACTTCTGTGCAGCAATGAATGAACAGACATTGTAGAAACTAAATGACACATAGAGATTGGTTACGCAATTTAGCCAATGCCTACATCTGCGGGGCCTCGCCCAAATAAAGAATGTCACTATGAACAAATCATACAACTATTACAACTGGATTAACATGACCGCAACACTACTGTCACATTTTGCAATACTTACAATAGGTCCAACACCCTGTAGGAACAATTGGAAACAACTATTGAAACTAGACTAACACGATGACCACGACACCAATACCACACTTTGCAATATACACCACACCATATAGCTATTGCAACTGGACTAACACGATGGCCACAATACTAATGCCACACTTTGCAATACTTACAGCAAGTCTAACACTCTGCAACAACACTCTATGCACGCGAACCACAACGAGCTCCTCTCGTCTAGAAGAATGTTGTCAAACTCTGCGAACACAAAAGTTGCAAAGAGTACAATTTCTTCATGATCACTCAATAAAACAAGAATAAAGAATTTAGCTCTCAATACATTGGATCACTCTTGTATAAACACTATTTTCTTTGTAGCTCCGAGTCATGATGAAGGCTTTGAACGCCTCTAACTTTATAAGCTTTAGTATAGAGACTTTCGATAGTAGAAAAAAATTCTGGGCAATTTTATGGGGAGATTATGGGATCAACTATATCAAATACTGTGGGCACAGTCTTGACAGATTTCCAGAAAATTGCAACTTTCCATTAGCAGCAGGAATCTTCTATAACCTTCCAATATTGTTGGATCTTTAGCACGACAGGCAGATTGAAATCATTTGATGAAGATCCTCTGTCTGTTTTATTTCTAAAACATTTCACAAGGATTTGAAATTCTTTCTCAGAGAATAAGCAATTGTAGTTTTTAAGAAAGTCGTTGTTCCATTTTAAAGAAAGATCAATTTATGGGTTTGAGAATGTTCCATTTTCTAAAATATTAGCAGCATATCAAATTGAGAACATTTTCCTAAAGATACCAACACTAGAAACATGTCAGCAACAAGATTTGGAAAACATTCCATAGGATTGAAAGTTGTTCTAACAATTATGCAGTATTTTGGATACTGTTGGATTTGAATAAAGGAAAATTCTAAATTTAAGAAATATTTATTTTTTGGCAAAGATTTTGAATATCCTTTAACTAAGAATTACTTTGTAAAGAATGTCACGGTCAAGAATTTGAAAACATTCCATATGATTAAACCAAACAATCTAGCGAGTATTTTTCTAAACACAGAATATGCAACTGTGCGCAATATTCTAGTTCCAGAAACACATATGTGTTGCACATAGTTTTTCTAGAAATGAGCCAAGATTCTAAAATCAAATTTCAAAAAACATTCCTAAAGATTTAAATTCTTATTCCAACGGCTTAAGATATGCATACTTTTAGTTTCTAAAATAGCACGCAATATTTCAATTTCTAAATGCAATATATCAATTTCTAAAACAACATGCAATATGTAGTTTCAAAAGAAAATCCAGCATTCAATATTATATTTCAAAAGAAAATCCAACATGCAATATTCCATCTCCTAAAAATCAGTAGATAGCAATTATGTAATATTTTATTTCCAATAGCAGTAATTATTCTGTTTCCTAAACTCCAATATCAATTGTATGTACTATACTATTGTCATGAAATATTCAATACAGTTAATGTCATTCCTAGAATATTAGCAGTATTTCTAGAATATATAAATGTCGATTTAGCAAGACTCGTCAGCACCACACATGCCAACTTATGTTTGAAAATTGTCACATCACACATGATGTGGCATTTTCCTAACAACTATGATTTTGGGGCAAACTGGTATGTTGGCTTTCTCACAGTCCGTTTCTAATTAAAACAAGTTAAATTAAAATATAATACAAAATTTTCTTTTGTGAATTTAATAATTAGTATGTTATTAGTTTTTAAATGTAATTTTTTGCAAGGGTGTATGGTTGAGAGCAAACTTTTCAATTCAAGAATTGTCTGTGTTATTTGATAGTTTACTGCAATTTGTTCCTGAATGTCGAATTACTTGTTGATGACATAAAATTTCTCATTGGAGGATCGAACAAAGTTGGACTTATTCGCTTGAATATTGAATTAGGTCTTTTGAGGTTTGAGGTTTATTCGTATTTTATTATTTTTATTATAAATCTATATATGTTGTTGCTTAAATTTTGGGATGTCTTTTTATTATTAAGCACAATAACCTAGTAATTTTTCCCCTTTAGGAAACTTTTATAGAAATTATAACTATGTTATCTAAACAATTATGCATTCATCTGTAATACACTTTTAATTTTATGTTCACATAGTATTAATCTACACTAATAGCTCGCAAGATACAAACAAAAAACTAAGACTCCTTACTATTAATATTTATAACTCTAAAATTGCAAACCACAATTTATTGACTATCAATCTTAGAAGAGATTTGACAATTTCCTTAGTTTCTGCATACATATATCATGATTAATATTGCTTAGAAGAAAAAAGTGTTGAAAGAAATCTTTGAACTGACTGTAAAATAGGTAATGCAATTGAAAAAGGGAAGTGCTTAATTGTAATTGTTTATATTTTGAGCTATACAGAATTTTGAATTAAGTATTTCTAAATGCAAATCATGATTAATATATTACATAGAAGATCATTTACTTGATAACTATTAAATGTTTAGTTCTTTTAGTATCTTTTTGTAATAATGTTTATATATGCATTAAAAATAGTTTTGTGTGCTTTTTATACATGTTATATACAAATAGATTGTAACACCTCGACTCTAAATTGGACCTCCTGTCACATGCTATGGGTCTGGCGCGGAGATGCCTCACGTGCGGGTCATCGCCCGTTGAGAATCGAAATGCTACTTAAAATTTTTCTATCAATATCTTATTCTTCAAATTCAAATTCCTTATAGATAGTTTTCAAATAAATATCTCGAAACACATTTCGTATAAAATAAAAGATCAAAATAGATTTCCACTGTAGTCACCACCGGATTTCCATAGTTAGACAAAACAAACTAAAGTCAAAAATCATTTCACCCGAAATTCATGTAAAAAATAATGTAAAATTATCATAGTAATTGCTACAGCGGATGAAATCATTAAAAATCAAATTATATTGGCCTGATCATCTGAAATCCAAAACCAAGATAATTACATGTAAAATAGTAAAACTCAAGAAAACATACATCCAATTCTATTACAAAATAAAATAAACAAGTTATAACATCTAAATCTTCCTATCTCGGATAATTTCCCCCATGAGGTTTCCAATCAAAAGTGAGAATCTTCAGACGTAGACTGTTACACACTATGTCCATGTGTTCCTGAAAAAGAAATGAGCGTAAGCTTGAAAGCCCCGTGGATCATTCTTACACACACACACACATTATACAGATTAAAATTCAAAACATTACAAACACTTTCACATATTAGGCCTTTCAAACATTCAAATGTTTTGGTTGTAATTTAAGATCAAAAGAGTGTTGAGATGACTCTCGGTATTCCCTGTGATCTGAAATAGAAACAAATCTCAGGTAATGCCTAAGGCTGGTTACCTTTCAGAATCACAATCTAAGGTAGTGTACCTACTACTACGTAGTACCATCTCTCAAGGCCTTCTAGCTGTCGCAGACAACTCTAGGTTGAGAATACCTACGATCCGCCTTGTAGCTCGTCAATCTCAAGTAGTGACATATAAGAGATGTCACCTCGATCTGCTTCAGGCTCGTCGATAGCACCGGTATGTGAATTCTTAATAATCTTTCATCTTATTTTAGTTTCACAAACAAGTTCAATCAGATCAAAACATCACACATATAATATAAAATTTATTAAATAATGCATGCAATTAAAGTGACAGTCTAATAAATGAAGAATGCTACCTAAATGCAATTTCCTATTTATGCATGCAATAAATAAATAATTATTCATCATAACATCACCTAAGCACTCCAAACAAGTTCAATCAGTTTCCAAAGGTAATCATAATTAATCTAGAACTATTCAAACAAATGTTTTCAATTTTAAATCTATATAATATGTATGAGCAAGGGAATCACGTCAACCTGATTTTACAAACCTTCAAGGCTATATTGCTTTCCTTCGAGATGCTCGATACTCTAAAATTGTAAAAATATGAAACTCAACAATTAATGAAAATTTTCTAAGTTTCTAATTCACATTCAATCTCATTCAAAAATATTCTTAAGTTTATATTTTTTTAATAAAATGATTATAAAGTCTAAATATAAATTTCAATTAATTTAGGGTCATTCCAAAATTCTAGAGTTTCATAGAATCAAAATAAAATAATTTCTCAATCTAAAATTTAACGTCATCATAATAAATTTCTAAGTCCTTATGTCTTATCCAAGATAATTTAAAAATAATCTAAAGTTCAAATAATTCCCAAAATTCCTAATTTCTCTCCGTCCTAAAATAAATTTAATATGCAAATCTCAAACTTTCCAAACTTGCTTCGATCATCTTCTTTTATCTCTAAAAGAGATTAATTCATATTCAGCTAACTTTATTCGGATCAAAATAAGGTTTCTAAATCTAAAAATAAATATCATTTTAATTAATTTCTATGTCCAGTATTCACCCAAATTTTGGTTCAAAAATAAAATAATACCTCTACTATTTTAAACTTTCAATCTGAAAATAAAAATTCTACTAATTAATTTTCAAGTTTTTATACTTCGTTCATTTCCAAATAACTTATTTAGATCCAAACTAATAATTTAAAAACACTAAAACTTAAATTAAAGCTCCAAACTTAGATTTTTTAACTATAGAAAATTCTAAATATTAAAATCCTTTCTTCACATTAGGGATGTTCATTGACCCGATCAACCCGACCGAACCGACCAACCCGAACCTTTTGGGTTGGTTTGGGTTGGGTTTTAAATCATATTTGGGTTGGGTTGGGTTTTAAAAGACCCAACCCGAATTAATTGGGTTGGGTTGTGGGTTTAGTGTCCATGACCCGATAGAACCCGAACCGAACCGATAAAAACCCTCTACTAGTCT
>JAJIYU010014258.1:0-13369 GCA_030144865.1 Tinospora cordifolia
ATATTCTTAATTTCTAAACATGCATGACATGTATATTCATGGCACATCAAATAAATAAGGCATGTATATTAAAACATATATTCAATCAATCATCTTCAAAACATCATCACATATGCACGACTTATTCAAATTAAAATAAAGAAGTAGAAGTTAGAAGTCACTTCCACCTTAAAAAGGTATCTTCTGTACACCTCTGAAATTCGGCTGAGTTCCGTTACTTCAAGGCTTCCAAACACTTAAGAACTCTCAAGAACACTTAAGAACACTCAAGAACTGAAGGGATTGCCAAGAAGAAGGCTTAGAGAACAAGATGACAATTCAACTCTTGTTTCTTGGGATGAGGTGAATTGTGAGCATGGGGGGTGTTTATATAGAGTTCAAAAGGGTAGAAAATAGCAAGTTTGGGGTGTTCTCTTTATAGGAAACTTGCCAATTATTCAAATGTTTGTGCCCCCCAAGCATAGTAGATTAGAAAGTAATTTTTTTTTGGAAATTTTTGAGAATTTAGAAACCAATTTTCAGATTTTTAAAGTATTTAATCAAATATTTTTTGAATTTTTCGTTAATTAATTTGGAGCCTCGAATCAGAATCGTCCGATTTTTCTCGTATCACGCATCAGATCACGGTTAAGATTTTTTGGGTCAGCTATGGATTGTTGGATCGTTCTCGATTGCGTTAAACACAAATGATCTGATCTGGACAGATAGATTTCCTCGAATGCAGCACGATCATCAAGGCATCTAAGATCTTCATCGTCGGATGAGCCTCGAGCACAACACACGTTCGCGATCATCAAATACGATCCGTCTGATTTTCCTCGAGCACAGTACGTGGATCTGGTTTGCGATTAGCGAAACGCATCTGGGCCGTCGGATCGAGCGAACTTAATCTTGGACTATTGATCAACCTCGAGCGTAGTGTCATTCGTGATCGACCGATAACGAATCCAATTCGAGCCCTCCGATCGTCCTCGAGACACGCATATCGCGATTAACATTTTGCGTCTGTGATCTGGACTGTTCTATCTTCTTCGTTCAAGGTGTGCGGTCCGATTTCGCGATCAACGAAAATCTTTCTGACCGTTTGATATTCCTCGAGTTACGCATCCAGATTTTTGGTCGTTCGATCTGGCTGATTTGGTGCTCTCGTGCGTACATGTGGACTTGATCTGGGGCGTTGGATTGCAGATCGTGAAGATTATTTGATCCTGGCCGTTGGATGTAATTTTTATTATCAAAATCAACTCCTAAAGCTTCTATTATCCGAGTTTTGCTAATTATCAACCCAATTTCACTTTCTAATTTGTGCAAACATTGATTTTTGCACAAATCATGCTATTTTAGGGATTTACTAATATTTTTTCCTTTCTAATTATTTAATATTACATTTATTAGATATTTTTTCTATTTTTTAATATTTTTAATGTCAATAATTAAATAGTCTACATTTTTTATTTCCATGTATTTTTATTTATTTTATATTTCATTTTCAGATAATCATTTATATAATTATAAATTAATATTTACATAATGTTTGATTTATTTTTAATAAATGCATGTATACTACATTTTTATTTAATTATATAAATTTTTTTATGTACATATTCCTATAATATATAGTATTAACATTTATTATGCTAACACACACCTTATTCATACACATATTAACCTATATATGTATCTATACTTTATTTCTATTTATTTTTTAAGCAACTCTTTAAATTTCATAATTAATTCTATTAAATTGAAATTTTTATTTAATTATCAAATTAAGGTCTTATTTGCCTAATTTATGTTATAGCTCCAATATTTTATTTTTCATGTGCCAACCCACAATTTGTACCCAAAAATTTCTTAAAGTCTTTGAATTTAATTCACTTAACTTATTTTATTTATTTAAATTATTCGACAAAATTTGGGGTATTACATGACCCCTCTTACATCATCCACTGGGAGGAAGTGAACATTCAGGATGATGCTACCTACGAGGAAACTGCAGTTAGAATCCTTGATCACAAGGTATAGAATCTAAGATCTAAGGATATTCCCTTACTAAAGGTATTGTGAAAGCATCACGGAATGGAAGAGGCTACCTAGGAGCTGGAAAGTGAAATGAAGACTAAGTACCCGCACTTGTTTACTAGGAACACCTAAACATGTACAAATTTCGAGGACAAATTTTTTTAAAGGTGGGTAGATTGCAATACCTCATAATTTTGTCAACAAAAAATTATTAATGAAATAAAATTCATTGAGAAAAAAGTTCTAAAATAATTGGAGGCAAATGAAATCTTAGTATCAAGATGATCTAACTAATAACATAAAGTTAGTGGAATTATCAAATATTATTTAATTAATTTATAACTATGCAAGTAGTGGAACAATTATGGAATTAATTATCCAATATAAAGTAAGTAGAGTGAATTATATAATTATTTGTACCCCTCTGAAAATAAAAATATGAGATAAATACATAGAAATGAAGAAATGAAAAAAATATAGAGAAATATAAATTATTAATTGTTGGCAATATTAAAGAAATAGAAAAAATATACAATATTAAAGAAATAGAAAGAGAAAAAATGTTAGCAAGTCAATAAAATAGAAGGACATGTGCAATAAACCATGTTTACATCAATTAAAAAGTGTATAATTAGCAAATTTCGAATAATAGCAACCTTAGAAAACAATTTTGGTTATAGAAACTGCATCCAATGGCCCACAATCAATCTGACCGATCCAATGAAGGAGATCAAAACCAAACCAACGCTCAAGAACACCGAATCATCAAGATCCAATGGCCCAGAATCAATTCGCCTGATCCAACAGTCTAGATCAGTTTCGTTAATCGCGAACGAAAATCCGAACACTGCGCTCAAGGTTGATCGTGCGGCCAGGATCTGTGCTCGTGTTGTGTTGATCATCTGGTGTTGCGCTCAAGGGCGATCCAAGCGTCCAGATCAAAGCTGCGTTAGTTGATCGCGAACTGTAATGTGCTCGAGGACAATCTGATGTCTGGATTTGAGACGTTTTTGATCAATTGCAAACCGTTGTTGCACTCGAGGTTGATCTGAGCATCTAGATCAATGCCGCACAAACAAAGATCCGCACACCGCGATCGAGGTTCATTCGACGGTCAAGATCTGAGGCGCTTTGTTGATTGCGAATCGTGTGATGCGCTTGAGGAAGATCCAACGGTCCGGATCTGAGACGTTTTTTGGATGATCGCAAACCGTTGATGTGCTCGAGGAAATCCAACGATTTAGGTTAAATGCTCCGAGAAAAATGAGAAAATAATAGAAAAATTGAAAAAAATCACAAAAATAAGATCCAAAAAATTTGTTTTTAAATTCCAAAAAATTATTCAAATACACTTGCTATTCTCCTATGCTTGGGGGGCACGAAATTTTGAAGAATTGACAAGTTTTCTACAAAGAGAACGCCACAAACTTACCATTCTATGCCATTTTGAACTCTATATAAACCCCCCATGCTCACCATTCCTCTCATCCTAAGAACCAAGAGTTGAGATTTACTTTTGTTCTCTAAGCCCTCTTCTTGGCATCCCTTCTCACCATTCTCTTCCCTCTTGAGTGTGAGAAGTTCTTGGTTTGGGGATTCATCTTGGGTGATTTTCTTGGTGCTTGAACATTGGAAACTCTTGTCTAAACTTTTGGGAAAAAACATCATAAGGTGGAAGTGATTTTTCTAACACCCCTTTTTCTTATTCAAATTGTTAGCATGTTCATTGTTTGTTTGGCTTTTGAAATCAAAATAATTTTAGTTCTAGTATTCTAAAACATATTTCAGTTTCATATTTGATCCTTGTTCGAATTTATGCATTCATAGTGATCATGTCATGTTTTGTATCATGCTTAGGCTTTATTTCAAAGAATGATGTATGAGTATGGTTGTTTCATGATTTGAATTTCATAATGCCTATATTCTGAATTTTATTGATCTTAGTTTCATATTTTGAAGTTTATTTGATGATTCAAGATTTAATAAAAAAAGATGGTGAAACTAACCATGTACCATAATAGAAAAGATGTGGGTTGCTATGGATGTTCTTTCCTCATGGATAGCCATGAGGTTTTAAGACCTAAGTGCTTGGTTGGTGGGTAAGCTCCCTAAAGTCCAGAAGTCTAATGAAATTGGCTATGTAATGCCATATTTTAGTCTAAGGAGGTACTTAGTTAAAAACATCAAGGGTTGAAAAACTCTTTTGGTCTAAATTATAACTTGAAACAATATGATGCTTGAAACGCCTAATGCATACAAGTGATTGAATTATGAATGTATTATTGGTTTGAATTTGAAAAATGATTGTTTAAAAAAGATCCACTGAGCTTTCTGCTCACCCTTTCCTCTTCTTTTTTAGGAAAATAAATTATAAACCCTGAAATTTGGATTTTTGTGAGTTTCTATTTTTAAAGTTTCCTTTTAACGTAAGGGCATGCTGCCCAATTTTGAATAAGTCTTCCGCTGAAATTTTATTTTATTTTAGAGGTTATGAATTTCTTTTGATTAACAATGTAATAATTTACATTATAAAGTTATGTACTTTCTTTTTATGAATAAAGAAGTTGAATGTTTCTTTATCTTTAATTGCTTTGATTTTATTGAATAAAAATTGTATTCTTGAATTTACTTTAAGGCATGAGGTATTGAAAAATAGAAAGTCAAGTGTGTGTTACTTGTAAAGTAACACTGGCCCGACCCGCCAAATGGTTAAATCCACTATCAAAGAATAATGGTTATGTCCAATGCTTAATGAATGTGGGGTTGGGGTGTTACATCTTCATATTTAGTTCCTTGAAAAATATTAAAGAGAGGGATGAGCACATAGCCTAGTGGATCATTCATCAAACTACTAATTTACTAATTCAAATCAAAAGTACATTCAATTTCAATCACTTACAAGCGTTAAGTATTTTAAACAATATCTTGTTAGGGTTGTATATTTGACCAAAAAGGGGTTTCAAACCCTTAATGTTCTTTATTAAAATATCCCTATTCTGGGAGAGAATAACAATTTATCTTGTCATATTCTATTAGAAATATGGATCACATGTCCATATTCCAAGTATTTTAAAACACATGTTGTAACACCCCAACCCCCTAGAGACAAGTTTAAGCTCAACCACAAGGCAGGATGGCTTCTATGTTACATTTACAAGTACACAACTTGCATCTCAATTCCTTTATTCTAATACTTATTGAAATACTCATAAATACACTTCCATTGAGTTTAATTTTCAACAAGATAATACAAGTAAATAAAGGAAAACATTAAACAATTTATTTATTTAAAACAAAATAAAGAAATACATTATTGAATTCATATAATCAAAAGAAAGAGTACATAACTCTAAAATTTAAAACAAAAATTCAGCGGAAGTCTTTATTCAAAATTTGGGCAATATGCCCTTATATAAAAACTTTCTAAAAATAGACTTTCTAATTCCTTAGCAAGCTTGATCATGCATTTCAAATTCCTGAAAAATAAAAGGAAGGGGTAAACACATAGCCTAGTGGATCATTCATTAAACAACTAAGTTACTATTTCAAATCAATAGCACATCCAAATTCAAACACTTTATGCATTAAGTGATTTAAGCAACTTTTTGGTTGTAGTTGACGTTAAGACTAAAAGGGGTTCTACTCCTTTGATGTTCTTAATTTAGACACCCCTCTCTAGGGTGAAAAGACATTTCTTTGTCACTTTCCATTAGATGCCACATACCAAGTATCCCTTAGTTGTGTTTCGCAACCACACACTCCAAGCATGTGTTAAGAACACCCATAGAACCCATATGGGTCTCTATGATAGTACGTGGTTCTTATCTTTAATTTCTTATGCTTAAGAATCACATAATCATAAAAGAAATTCAAAACGTAAATATCAACATTTTAAACAATCAAGAAAGCATGAAAACATTACATACTATGCTTGAAACATTGAATTAAATCCTAAACATAGATTCTAAGTATGGCATGCTGTCATGAGTAATTAAAACCTAAAAACATGCTAAGCTAAAATTAAAATATGCTTAAACATGCTGAAACTAAAATAAAAGATGTTGAAAATTAGAATTTAAACAAGCATGAATATGCTAGAAATTTGAAAGAGCAAATTAATCCGAGTTTCTTTATAAAATCCGGCAGAGGTTCCCCACTTTTAGAACTTCAAGAACTTCTAATTACCAACAAAACTACTTCAACAACTCTCTAAAATAATAAATAAGAACTTCTCACACAAGAGAGAAAAGAGAGCGAGAAGAGGTGCCAAGGAAAGGGCAAGAACAAGTAAAGAGGGAAGTGTCAACTCATTGCTTTGGGATGAGATGGATGTGAGCAAGAGGGGGTATTTATAGGTGTTCATGAGCACAAGAGGGCATCAAGGACAGCTCACCACATTTGGGCATGTTTCCAAACTCATAAGAGGATGGTCTGCATAAAGAAGGCAAGTGTCCTAATGGTTGGTAAGTGGGACCACTATGGCTTTCTAATTCAAAAGATATGAGTACAATCTTGTTTCCTAACTATGTGTAAACAAAAAAGAGGTTTAAATCATATTCTAATTCAAATGGGACGTCCCATATGTGCTCATGGCAACTTCCCTTTTTGGTTTCCTTGCTTACTCATCACACAAACACACAAGGAATACTTTCCCATTCTCTTATTTCTTGGACATCAAGCATGGGTGTACAATATCAGATTTGAGAGGTCACCATATAATAGTCAAAGATACTCATCTTGGTTCCAAGAAACCATCGAAATAGAGTTACTCACATGTGTGCACGCACACATGTACATGGTTGGGCCAATTTTGGCTTACGTGGGTGTGGGTGTACACAATCAAGTGGGGGTGTATATGGAATCATGTCTCATGGTTTCTACACCATATAAAATGTCTACTAATGTGGGTGTATTGAATCACTTGCATAGAATATGAGATCATTTTACAAGGATTCAAATAATGGACACGTCCCATGGAGCTTTAGGTAGGGTAGGGTGCACAGGATCATGGTGTTCCACCCATATAACTTGCACATGTTAAGGGTGGCCATGACTTCATGAGTTCACAAATATTAAATAAAAATTAATATTTCCTTAGTTACATAGAATTATGATTTATATCCTATAGTTTTGGAATCACATAAACCTAATTCACATTTTAAGGTATGGTTTGGCCCTAGATGATTTTCCTTCAAAACTTTCCTTATTTAAGACCCACTGATGTCACTAGGCAAATGAAGATCTAAATCTTGGCCAATTGTTCTGATTTTTGGATATGTCATTCATTTTGTTAGTTCATGTCATTCCATTTCGTTTTGGGTCATATCAATCCCCTGAAGTACCCTTAATGACAATTCTTTCTAGTTTGGACCCCCTGAAGGGCATTTGGCAAATGAAAACCTTAACCTCGACCAATTGTTCTAATTTTTGGATATGTTGTCCCCTTAGTTGGTTCATGTCACCTTACTTCATTTCAAATTGTTTTGGGTCCCTAAGGGGCACTAAATGAGACTTTTGAAACCTGCCAAATTTAGCCCTAAAATGAGATTGGTTTCATTTTGCACCCAAATTTCACTAAATAAATGATAAATTTCATTTAATTGAGTGCAAAGAATTTAGGGTATTACACATGCACACTTAGTGATATTACTCGTATACACTAAGTATATACAAAAAACACCCATAGCATCACTTAGACTACTATGATGGTACGTGGTTCTTATCTTCACTTTCTCATATTTAAATTTAAATAACCATGATACTAAATTATAAGAGTTGGTATTAGAATTTAAATAATCAAGAAAACATGGAAAACAAACATGACATGCTTGAAAACTCAAAAATAAGCCTAAGTATGATTTCTAAGCATGTTATGCTATCATATATGAATTAAAACAGGAAAACATGCTAAACTAAAAATAAAACTTGATTAAACATGCGTCAAACTAAAATATAAACATGCTGAAAATTGAAAACAAATATGAATATACTAAACACTTGAAGTTGTAATGAAGGAGTTCTAGAAATCCCCTCCAACTTAGTTGCTTGTTTATAGAAAATTTGGCAGAGATTGCCTTCTTCTATGCACTTCAAGAAAATCTAGCAACTTCAAGAATATAAAAGAAACCTAAAACCTTAACTTCTCTTTAAAAATCACTCAAGAATATAAAAGGGCTAGAAGAGGTTGCCAAAAAGAGGGCTATAACAAGCTAAGAGGGAAGTGTCAACTCTTTGCTTTGGGATGAAGAATAAGTGTGCACAAGGGGGTTTATATAGATTTTCAAGAGCACAAGGGGGCCACAATTCTGGCATCTTTACTTAGGGTTTCCTCATATGTGATGGCTAGGGTTATTGCACATATCATACACATAGAGGATGGCTAAGGTTTTGTTAAGGATATAATGGTAATCTCTTCACATGGAGCCAAAAATTGGAGCATTTTGGGTTTTAGAAACATTCTTATTTGTGATATTTGGTTTCCCTTTCATGTGTGACGGCAAGGGTTTGGTGTGTTAGCATGGTTTATTATTTATATACTTCTAATTTTGGTTTCTCACATGCACACACTCACACACACACATGGACCGGTTTGGGGTGTATGGATTATGGGTGCACATGATCATTTGTTGGTGCACATGAGATTACTTCTTCATGGTTCCTCATAGGTGTGGTATACTTGATCATTTGCATGTCACATGGGATCCTTCTACATGATTTCAAATAAGGGAAACATCCCATTGAGGTTGGGTAGGGTGAGGGTGTACATGATCATGGTGTTCCACCCATGTGACTTGCACATGCTTAGGGTGGCCATGACTTCATGGGTTCACAAAAATTCAATCAAAATTAATATCTTATTGTTTACAAAGAATTATGGCCTTTTATATAGTTTTTGAGTCACATGAAAAAAATTAAAATTTTTAATATATGTTTAGCAAAATTGGTTTTCATTTACTTTCCTTATTTAGAATCCACTGAATACACTATGAAATAAAAATCCAAATCTTGGCCAATTGACCTGTTTTTTGGATATATTATTTATTTTGTTAGTTCATGTCATCCTATTGAGGTTGGGTAGGGTGAGGGTGCACATGATCATGGTGTTCCACCCATGTGACTTGCACATGCTTAGGGTAGCCATGACGTCATGGGTTCACAAAAATTGAATCAAAATTAATATCGTATTGTTTACAAAGAATTATGGCCTTTTATATAGTTTTGGAGTCACATGAAAAAAATTAAAAATTTCAATATATGTTTGGCCAAATTGGTTTTCATTTACTTTCCTTATTTAGAACCCACTGAAGGCACTATGAAATGAAAATCCAAATCTTGGCCAATTGAATTTTGATTCCCCGAAGTACCTTAAATGTCAATTCTTTCTAATTTGGACCCCTTGAAGGGCGTTTGGCAACTGAAAATCATAATGTGGACCAATTGTTCTAATTTTTGGATATGTTGTCCAATTAGTTGATTCATGTCACCTTACTTCATTTCAGGTTATTTTGGGTCCCTAAGGGTTACCAAATGAGACTTTTGGAAACTTGCAAAATTTATCCCTGAAATGAGTCCAGTTTCATTTTGCACCCAATTCCACTGAATTGATCTTGAATTTCATTTAATTAAATATAGAGTTTTCAAGGTATTACATCTAATGAGTTTTTGTTTCTTTTGGAATGCATCAAAATGATGTGAAACTTAATAATGTTCTTGCACAGCAAAGAATTTTAACTAGATAATAGAATTGAATTTGACATTTCTACATAGTTTTATCAAAAATTATTTTGTTTGAATAATTTTGTCTAATTTTTATTCGATTTCAATACTTAAGAATTTTTTTTTTAAATTTTGGGTGTTACACGTAAAGAACTGGCCAAGCAACAAGGGTTGTGTTAATTATTACAACCAGCCAGGACATGTGGCGAAATCTTGTCTTTCCAAGACTAAGGCTCCCCAACAACAGCAATACAACCAGGGAGGAGCATAAATGGATGTCCTCAACAACAACAACCTTGGCAAAACAACATCCAGATGCAATGAAATTGTTGTTTGACCTAATCTCCAACTTGCCCAAACCATTCACCATTTAGAATATTGGAAAGATGCACATACCATATCATCCCCTCTTATGTATGGAATGATGTTCTTTGAGAACTACCCAAAATGTGCCCCCTTGTGCTTTGAAAATCTATATAAACCCCCCTTATGCTCTCATTCTCCTCATCCCAAAGCAAGCGTTGGCACTTCCCTCTTGACTTGTTCTAGCCTTATTCTTGGCAGCCCCCATAGTTCTTGAGC
This sequence comes from Tinospora cordifolia, assembly GCA_030144865.1. NCBI lineage: Eukaryota > Viridiplantae > Streptophyta > Magnoliopsida > Ranunculales > Menispermaceae > Tinospora > Tinospora cordifolia. Next base: position 10,321 of record JAJIYU010014258.1, read on the forward strand.
AATCTTAAACTATTCTTGAGTGCTTTGGTGTTTAATTGAGTGCTCTTGAGTTGTCTTTGAGTGTTAGACGTGTTGAAGAGGGAAAACTCTGCAAAAATTTCAGTGATCTTCAAGATAAGGTGGAAGTGACTTCTCAAACCTCTATTTTACTTGTTTAATTTAATACCATGTTCATGTATGCTTGATTTTAGTTTAGAATGCATATTTAGGTTTGAAAAATATGATTTAGATTTCAGATTTGCATGTATGTTATGTTAGTTGATCATGAAAGCATGTGATTCTTAGTTATGGATGTTTAGGTTTATTTTAAAATATGACGCATACTAAGTGTTTGTTTTCATGCTTTGAATGTTTATGTTTTAAACATGCTAAAATTATTTTATTTATGTTTCATGAGTATATTTTATTTATGATTCATGAGTATGAGATTTAATGAAAGATGGTGAGATTAAGAACCACGTACTGTCACAGTGAACACTACGATCACTATGGGTGTTCTTTACATTTGATTAGTTCACATGGGTGATGTCACATAGTACTTAGAATATGGGTTAGCCACTAAGCCCAATGAAACTTGGCATAAGGAATGAATTTTCGCTCAAGGAGGTATTTTGATAAAGAACATCAAGGGCCCTGGAACCCTTTTAGTTAAATTTACAACTATAAACAAAATATTGTTTAAAATGGCTAATGATTTATAAGTGTTTGAAATTGAATGTGTTGTTAATCTAAATTAATAATTTGGTTGTTTGAAAAAGATCCACTAGGCTATGCGCTCACCCTTTTTCTTTTTAATTTTTTAGAAAATTAAACACATGATGATATATGCTAAAGACTTAAAATGCTAGTTTTTAGAAAGTTTCCATTTTCTTTCAATGTAAGGACATGTTGCACAAGTTTTGAATTAGTTCTGTTGTAATAGTTTCCTTTGATTTAAATTGGAGTTATGTACTCTCTTGTGCAGTTTCCTTGGTATATGTTAAATAAATAAGGCTTGGGATAATTAAATTAGAAAGTTAAGTTGTATAGTTGTTAAGTAACATCGGCCTGACCCACCTTATGGTTAAGTCTAATTGAAAGTCTCGAGGGTTGGGGTGTTACGCGATTACCGGAAGCTGAACCAAGCAATCATAAAGAACAAGTATCCCCTACCAAGAATTGATGACCTATTCGATCAATTAAGAGGAACCACTCATTTCTCAAAGATTGGTCTTAGGTTGAGATATCACCAACTAAGAATCAAGGAGTCTAATATACACAAGACGATCTTCAAGACATGATATGGACACCTTGAGGTCACCCTGATTCCTTTTGGCTTAACTAATGCCTTAGAAACATTCATGGATTTAATGAACCGAGTGTTTAGACAATACCTTGACCAGTTTGTGGTGATATTCATGGATGATATCCTAATTTACTCTAAGTCAGAGGTTGAACACTTAAAATTGGTGTTCGAGACCCTTAGAAAACACCAATTGTATGCCAAGTTCAGCAAGTATAAATTTTGGATGAAGACAGTCAAGTTCCTTAGCCACATAGTGTAACACCCCAACCCCCGAGACTTTCAATTGGCTTAACCACAAGGCGGGCCGGGCTAGTGTTACATTTACAAGTACACAACTTGACTTTCTATTTTGTTTATCCTAAGTCTTATTTATTTAAATAACATATAAGTCTTATTTATTTAAATAACATATGCCAAGGCAATTGCACAAGAGATAAAATAAACATTCTAATTCTTTATTCAATTTAATAAAAGAGAGTACATAACTCTTATTTAAATAAAAAAACTATTACAACGAAAATAATTCAAAACTTGGGCAACATGCCCTTACATTGTAAATAAAATGAAAGCTTTCTAAAAACTAGTATCTAAATTTTTAGCATGCATCATCATGGATTTAATTTCCTAAAAAGATAAGAGAGGAAGGGTGAGCACACAGCCCAGTAGATCTTTTTCAAACAACCAAATTATTGATTTAGATTAATAACACATTCAATTTCAAGCACTTGTAAATCATTATGCGTTTCAAACAATATTTTGTTTACAGTTATGAATTTGATTGAAAGGGTTTCAAGGCCCTTGATGTTCTTTATAAACATACCTCCCTTGAGTAAAAAGACATTCCTTATGCTAAGTTTCATTGGATTTAGGGCCTAACCCATATTCCAAGTATTTTGGGACATCACCCATGTGAACTAATCACATGTAGAGAACACCTACAGTGACTTTCATGTTCACTGTGACAGTACATGGTTCTTAATCGCAACATCTTTCATTAAATCTCATACTCATGAAACATAAATAAAAATATACTCATAAAGATAATTTCAGCATGTTTAACACAAAAACATTCAAAGCATGTAAACACACACACAATTTGCATCATACTTTAAAATAAACCTAAACATGCATAATCTAAGCATGACATAATTTCATGATCAATTAACATGACATACATGGAAATCTAAAATTTAAATCATATTCTTCAAACCTAAATATGAATACTAAACTAAAATCAAGCATACGTGAACATGGTATTAAACTAAACAAGTAAAATAGAGGTTTGAGAAGTTACTTCCACCTTAACTTGAAGATTAATTTGAAATCAATCAAATAAAAATTAATATCTCCTTATTTACATGGAATCACGATTTATATCCTATAATTTTGGAATCACATGAACCTAATGCACATTTTAAGTTATGGTTTGGCCCTAGGTGATTTTCCTTCAAAAATTTTCTTTATTCAAGACCCACTGAGGTCACTGGGCAAATGAAAATCCAAATCTTAGGCAATTGTTCTTATTTTTAGATTTGTCATTTATTTTGTTAGTTCATGTCATTCCATTTCATTTTGGGTCATTTCTGTAATACCCCAGAATTTTGTCAAAAAAATTTAAAATAAATAAAATAAGTCAAATAAATTATTTTGGGTGCAAATGGTGGGTTGACACATGAAAAATAAAATAAATTAGAGATATAGTGAAAATTAAACAAATAAAACCTTAATTTGATAATTAAATAAAAAATTAAGGTTTAGTAAAAT
>JAJIYU010014259.1:0-13313 GCA_030144865.1 Tinospora cordifolia
TTAATAAATTAATTTTTACAATATTTTATATCAATGTTATATCATTATTTATAAATAAAATATTATATTAATGCTATGCCGATTGTATACTAATTTTTAGTATATTAATAGTCGTTAATCAATAATTTTTACAGCATAATATATTAATATTATACCAATTTTTAGAGATTGTACACTATTTATATAGTATTATATGTCAATTGTATACCATAAATTAATATATTTTTTAGTATTGCTTAAGATTTGTTTTTAGAAAAATTTGATATTGTATATGGTTTATGGAAAGTATTGCCTTAGTAGATTGATATAAAATATGTCACCCATTTATAACAATTATTAGATCAATAACTTTAATGACTTTAATTCATGAATATGTAGCACCGCTTAAGTTTACCTTTATTTGCTATTGCTTAGAACTTATTTAGTGTAAATGTAGATAAAAAAAATTTGTTTCCGCTACATAAAACTAAATAGATACTAAACAAACGTATATTAACAATATGAACTTTTAATGTGAGCTTAACATGACAAAAATAAATATAGATATTGTTAAAGTCAAAAAATTTTTTTAATATAAATATAAATCTTTAATATAAAACTGACGTGATAAATAGAGATGTAAACATTGTCATGACAACGTCTAGATTTTTTAACTTTTTTCTCCACGTGATAATGGACCGGCCCCCTCACAATTAATTATATATACATAAACCAAGAAGTCAAGTTCAGGTAAACAGATATTAGGAGAGTAGCGCTGACGAGAGCCTGTAAACATCAGAACGTGGCGTCATCCATTGACCTCATCAGCACGGGTCACGTCTTCTCTTTGGTTTCCTCATAAATGAGTTCCTTCATGGTTTAATTTACTCTTTGATGAGGTTGCAGCCCCCTGCTACGTTATTCATGCTGTGACACCCGGTGACCCATAATTTGCCCATGTCACACATAATTCAATTTGAATTACTCTATGGTCTTGTTTCCATGGAAAAAAGAAAGCAGTAGAGTTGGTGTGTCTAATACATCAATTGTACAACCATAATTAAAAAAATTTAAAAACTATACTTAAATTACTGGTCATTGTACTATATTATATATTATAATATATTAACAATTTAAATTCAATATAATAATAATTTATAGCAATTGTTGAGTCAATTTCCATGTTCTTAAAGTAATTACTTGAATCTCCAAGTACACTAACGATCAACATCTGTATTGGAAATCACGGGTTCGCTTTCTTTCTTTACATAAGCAACATTCATACACATGTAAATGACTCAAACTGACGTAAAAGTAGCATTCGGAAAAGCATTGCCGTGTTGAAATTGGAAGGCTGGTTGATAAATGTGTTCGGTTGCCGGGCTAAATGCCCTTCAATTGTTGACCGCATGCACATCTTTTGACCATTGGTTCATTAATTCGATCGTTTGAATAATTATATATTCCAGCCGCCGCTTTAAGAATTGAAAATTTTAAAAAGAAAACAAGAATACAAGAGAAAAAATTTTCTTGCGAATGTTTGGTGTGTGTTTGAGCAGTCTCTCATTTATTATTAATAGATGTACAAAATGTACATGCTACAACAATTTAATAATAAAAATAAATACGAGAATAAACAAGAATAAATAAAAATAAACTTATCTTTCATTTATAGTCGAGGAATGAAGAACATGAAAATTATGTACTTAATTGTGAAATATACAAATTGTAATTATGAACACCTACTATCTAATTATTATAATAAATTATAAAATATAAGATCAATTAAAAGTGATCTGCTTATAAGAAAAAAATATAAGTAACAATTAAGGTTATCTATAAATTAATCTCATGCATCTTTTTTTTGGGTCATTTTTGAGATCTCATTGTCAGATTTAGATTAGAATGAGAACTAAATGACTCTTTTATAGAATACATTGAAGTAACAAAATGTTATGGATTCAAATATGTTTCCATATAAGATTAGTTTTAGTTTTTTGAAAAATTCAAGCATCCCTCCACAATAAAAATCTCATTAATTACTGCAGTAAGAAAAACGACTAGTTAGTAATTAGTCGCCTTTGGAAACAAATTTGAAAATAACAGTTTACTTGAATCATGCTGACTTTTTTTTTTTTTTTTTTTTTTCTGAAAGAGACTTCAGGTAACGTACACTTCAATTTTCCTCTAGCGTAAGAACGTTAATATATTATATCAATCAAGCTTAAATGCTTAATTATGATTACTCATGATAGAGTTTCGTTGGCCTAAATGATGAAACGTAGGCGTAAGAACTTAGGACAAAGTTGGCGTAGTTAGCAAAGAAGAGGCTCCCGGCCTAAAAATTCAGTAACGGAGCTTCTTGCCCATTGAATAATAACATATATAATATTGTTCTTCTATGTTCTTGAAAAAGAAGGAAAAATGAAAGTTGTGCAACATTAGAAAATGTCTTCAAATTAGTAATTAAGATCAGTTAATTAACATACATAAATAAATACAAATATAGAACTACTGATCAATACACGATAATTATAACTTAAATGAGAGAATTGACATTCTAAAAGAAAACGAAAAGAAAGGAACAAAGAAAGAAAGAAAGAACTAGAAAAGTTGGCAGTGAAAGAAGCTTTAAAGAGAAAGCTTGAGGTCTAAACCATCTTCGTTCGTCTTCCCCCTTCGTTTCCAAGAAGTAACTCCAGTACCCGAATCTGACTTTGCGCTTCCAAATTCAATCTTCTCCGTAAAATCCTCCCACTTGAACCTTGGCACCCACGCCGCTGCTTCTTCCTTTTTACTACCACTACTACTCTTATGAACATTCTTATTCATCATCGTCATCATCCTAATCTTTTCCATACCAATCGCTTCCAACTCCATTCTTCGACTTTCGCGAGCGTCTCTGTAACTCCGAATCAAAGCATAGAACTTATCTACCTTTTCATCTTCTTCTTCTTCTTCTTCTTTCACTACTTCTCCATCCTCACAAACTCTTCTCTTCCTTGTTCCTTGCTGTTCCGCCATTGACCCCTCCTCCGCGTCGCTCTCAAACGAGCTCGATCGATTAATTAATTATTTGCAGTTTTCTATTTTCGCACTCATACCGGTTCCAGCCAACGCGGATATTTATAACGTTACTGGAATAGTAGAAGAAATATTAGTCCAAAAGCTGGAAATACTATTTTACCCCTTCGCTTTGGACCTTACGCGTTCCCTTCTGAAATCCGTGGCCTCTGATTGCCAAGTGACGCTATATGTTTGACGTCACGTGATGCAGTGAGCATGACGTCCACACCGACGGTTGGTTGTGACCTGAGCACAATTAAAAAAACAAAAAAATAGAAAAGAATCTTCTTTTTAGCATAAAATTTTAAAATTAGAAATAATTCTTCTTTGATTAAAAATAAATAAAAACAAAAGCTTCAATGTGAAAATAATAACTAAAAAAAAAAAAGAAAAGTCAAAATTTTCCACAAAAGATTGTTTTTAGAAACAATTAAATTAATACATAAATTATGAAAATTTAAGATTAAAATATTTTAATTTTCACCAAAGAATTTGTTTTTAGAAAAAGCTAATTATTTATTTAAAACATTATAAAAATATATAGATATTAAGTCATATTAAAATATAGATGATTCTAAAATTAAATTATCTAAAACCATTGTTTAACTAAATTATATGCTAAATTTAATTAGATAGCATATATAATGCATATTTTTTTTAACATAAATGATATTATTTATTTTATTTAAGTTGATATCCGCCATTTTATGACAGTAGGTTGTTGTTTTTTAAAATGAGACACAGAATTGAGTAATTATATGAAGAAATTACAAAAAATATCAGATTTTTAAACTTAATAACATAAAATATACGACTTTTTACTTTATTACACCATTACCGTATATTGTTAAATAATATCACAAATACCGAATTATATATTTTTATGCTATTAGGTTTGACGAAAGAAGGTTCAACAGACATCAAATGACAGAGAACGGGGAAGAAGAAGAAATAGGGAAGAAGAAAAACTCGGCAAAACAGATCTGAGTCATTGCCATCTGGATCTAAAACGAAGAAGAAGAACTTGGCGAAACAAAGCAGATTTGGATTTGAAACGAAGAACGATGAGCAACAGATCTAGATCTAAAACAAAGAAGAAGAAGAAGAATCTCGTCGACTCTTCCCCCAGTCGAAGACTAACAAACCTACGGTCTAAAGGAGCTAAAACAAAGCAAATCTTGTTCGTCGCGTTTTTGGGTCTCGTTTTCTTAGGGTTTGATTTTCGGTTGATCTAGTTATTTTTTTTTTTTGATGGAATCTCTACCGGAAGGGGAGAGGAAGATGGTTCCTTCAGAGGGAGGAAGCGCCAGCAACGGTGCTAGTGCCGGTGTTGGTGGAAGAACAGTCAGAGGAGAGACGAAGACGAAGAGGAAGATGAAGACAACGTCGTGGCTGGTGCTTTTGGACAAGACTTATGCCGGTAAGTATTTGTTTTGTGAAACCACAACCAAAATTTGATTTTAGTTTATTTATTTGGAGAATATTAGGGTTTGGATTGAATTTCTTGGGGGTTAGGGTTAAGGTAGGATTGATTTGTTCTTGATTATTTTGATTTTGGGAGAACAGTGGAGATGTATCCTTCGAAGTCATTACTAGCAGAGCTATCAGTGAAGCTGGGGTTGACGGATCGTCAGTTGAAGATATGGTTTTGTCACCGGAGGTTGAAGGACAGGAAAGTTGCACCGACCAAGAGGGCTAAAAAGGAAGCTGCAGTAGTGGCGTCAGGGGTTTGGATGGATGAAGGATATGGTGGTGGCCGATGTATGGGCAGTTCTAGATACGATGGGGAACCTAATCGCAGATAAGGGAGCGGTGGCAGCGGTGAGCGTTGATCGGCGACGAGCGATGACCACAAGCAGCGGCGAGTAGCAACAACAGCGACAGTCCGGTGAACAATGATGAACAATGACTATGAATAGTTATGCCAATGTATACGAATTGTTATACCAGTGTATTAAAAGTATATAGATATTATATCAATGTTATACCAATTGTATACCAATTTTTGGTATATTAATAGTTGTTAATAAATTATTTTTTACGATATTGTATATCAATGTTATATCATTATTTATAAATAAAATATTATATTAATGTTATGCCGATTGTATACTAATTTTTGGTATATTAATAGTCGTTAATCAATACTTTTTACAGCATAATGTATTAATATTATACCAATTTTTAGAGATTGTATATTATTCTTATAGTATTATATGTCAATTGTATACCATAAATTAATATTTTTTTTTAGTATTGCATACTAATTATATGCCAGCTGTATACCAGTATTTTTGTATATTAAACTTATACTGATTATATACCAACTTTTAGTATATTAATAATTGTTAATTAATAATTTTTACAATAATGTATACTAATGTTATACTATTATTTATAAATTAAATGTTATACCAATATTATACTGATTGTATACCAATATTATACTGATACTTATTAATTAATAATTTTTGGTATTTTTTATTAAGTTTCTGATATACGTATAAAAATGAGAATAGTGATTTTTATGTAATTATTTCTATTTTCTTGTATAAAAATGTGTTTTTCCCTAGTTATTTTATGTTACTAGTTTTCTACAAATGTAATAAATTTATAAAGCCTAGGAATTAATGTATACACAAGGTTGGAGGCAGGGACATGAGAAATGATTAAGGGAGGAGACTTCTTGATTTACAGAGAACGGGGGAGACACTTTGGACATGAAAAATTGACAAAAATGGAGCACTGTCAACTTGTCTGCTTACCACAAAATTATTATAAGTCTGGAATAAAAATCAAAATAATGCAAGGCCTATTCCAATTCACTAATGAGAGCGTTATATTTAAATGAAAACTCCAACTTTATAAAGAAACTTCAATTAATTATCTTTTTCATTTTACTTTATTTTTTAAACTATTGTCAACTTTATATTTTATACCATATTTTTAATACCCTCAACTTTCTTCTTCTTTTTCTTATTGTATTATTGCACTTTTTTTTTTCTTTGCAAAAGCAAAAAAGTTTGCTTTGTAGGATGCAAATCCAGATCTTTGGGTCTACAACCTGCAAATCCTTTTTTTTTTTTTTTGTTTAAAGAAAAAGAAAAGAAGGAGAAGAAAAAGAAATGGGTTTTAAATTTGATAGTAGCTATGGGCTTTTTGAGGTTAAAAGCATGAAGAGTAGAAGAATATAAGGTATAAGGTTGAGAATAGTTTGAGGTGGAAAGTGGAGAACTGGGTATAGATTTAAGGACACAGAGAATAGAATCTGAGACATAAGGTGCGTTGTTGTTTTTCTTTTTTCTTTTTTGGAACAATGAGGCATAATGCTGAATGTAAATTATAAAATATAAGAAAATAAATAATAGGTATTTACGAAGGGGTATATATACTGATTTCAATTATTGATAAATGTAGACATTAATTTGATAATGGATGACAAAGCAAACCCCTAAAACATAGAGGTTGGAGGCATCAAATAATAACAATCTGTCAATTTTTCTACCACATAATTAATCATAGTTGTTAAGTTTAAAAAAAAAAAAAAAATTTCCTTCAATGTTGGGCGCTCAGCTAGGCTTTTGCGATCCTTGGATGCACCAATGGTTCCAACCATCCAAGGTGTAGATACAGAAATTCCCTTTTGTTTTTTAAAAATAAGTTGTTTATGTTTATTGAATATATAAATAAAATAAGAAAAAAAACCAATTAACCATTAAATAATGGGCGAGATATGAGAATTGACAATATTAAAAGTAAAAGAGGACGGCTTGAATAATATAAATATAACAAAAGGATATATAATACATATTTATAAATGATTGCCTGATTCACTGCAACTCATTGGACCTCATTTGGAGGGTGGGACATCTTCAAGAGGAGAAACTTATAGGACTTACACCCCTAATGGGAAATTCACAACCACTCTTTGTTGAACCAACTGAAGGAAGACTTTTAAACAAGGACGTCATCAAGTGAAAGTGACTCTCGAAAATTCACTGTCGTAATAAAATCAAACACTTTATCTTGTTGATCCTCCATGAAAGAATTCTTACTAACGTCACAAGACATCACCGTAACCTCACCCCGGACCCTACTTGTAAAATTTGTCACGCATCTGAGGAGGACATTCTACATGCTTTGAGAGATTACCATCATGCCATAACACTATGCCAAAAACTTCATTTTGCAGCCTCTCATAACTTCCATGACCATAGTCTCATGGAATGGACTTAGTTTCACTGCAGGACGAAAAGAGACACAGATAATATAGGAGATATCAAATTTCCTTTTAATTTTTTGGATGGTGTGGAAGTCCTGAAATAATATTCTTTTCTAAGGAGCCTCATTCACTTTTCTTTATGTTTATCAACAATTCATCGCTCTATCTTCGAATACGCCTCAAACTTTCCTAAGAACCCAAACAACAACCAGAAAACAAAAAGGTGGTTAACGTGGTGCGCTCTACCACCCAAACTAGATCAAACTATATCGCAACGGTGCATCTAAGTTTAATCTCATTGTGGTGCCCTATGGTGGTCTACTAATCCATAATTCCTCTCGCTCATGGATCATAGGATTTGTGGGTTGCATTTGTTGAGCACAGCGGAAGTGAAAGCCTATAAAAGAAAGTGTATACACTAAATAATTAACAATCCGAACGAATATAAATCAACTCAAATGCAAGAAGACACAGATTTAAAGTGGTTCAACGTATTACCTACATCTACAAGAGATGGGAAATAATCCACTATGAGAAAATGCAAATCGGTTACAACCTATGATCAAATCTACCAAAACTGATTTGATTGTCATTGGGACTCGGATGCAAGATCCTTATCACCTGTGCCAGCTCCACCTAAAACTGTATTTTCCTGCAATATATATATATATATATATATATATATATATAAGTTATTCTTCTGAATTTTCTTCATCACCACCAATGCACCTTGCACAATCTTTAGAACACCTGCATCAATGGTAAGCTTAAAGGCCTTTGATTCAACTGCACCTAAAGAAATTAATTTTTTCTTCAAATTTGGCATATAACATACTTCAGTCAAATGTCTAATTGTTCCATCATGCGATTTTAACTTGATTGCACTCATCCCTCTAATTTTACGGACAATGTCATTACTCATAAAAATTGAACCAGTATTGCCTCTTCAAAATTTGAAAATTGATCATTATTTAGACACTTACGATAATTATAATCTGAATTCAAGACCCATTCATCAAGTTGACATACTAATAATGAACAAGTCAAAACATAGTCAGAATTTGTATCATCCTCAACATGTGCAATATTCATATTGACATTGTTCTTCTTCTTAATATTCGGACAGTCCTTCTTCTAATGCCATATCTAATAACAAAATGCACATTCATATTTTGCCAACACACTTCTTTCTGAAAATTTCCCCCTTGATCGCAATCTACCAAATTGATTTTCTTCAGATCTACCCTTTACAACTAGACCCTCGAACTAAAGATCATTAACTAAAGTCATCTTTGTTATCTCATTCAAAAAGAGCGAAGCTGTAACATCATCAAAGTTTGAAGTCTTCTTTCCATAAAGCAAAATAGTGGTCAAGTACTTATATGACTCAAGAAGTGAACAAATAAGTTGTAAAACTTTATCTTCATCTTTAATCTTCTCACTAATATTTAACAAATTTGCAATGATTCCATTAAATTCATTGAGGTGCTCATTCGTAGTTGTACCTTCTTTCATATGAACATGTACAACTTCTTCTTCATATATAACCTATTTATGAGTGACTTTGTCATATATTTATCTTCTAACTTAGACCAGATTGATGTTGTAGATTTTTCATGCCTGACGCTATTCATAATCTTCTTCGTCAAATATAGTCTAATTGTATTGCATGCCTGTAGATCAAACTCTTCTCAATCTTCATCTGACATATTCGTTGGTCTTCCTTTTGGACCCAACAAAGTCTTATATAACTTCTATTGTATCAAGATGTCCCGGACTTGAACTTGCCACATGCCAAAATCGTTCCTGCCATTAAATTTCTCAATATCAAATTTCGCATCCGATACACTCATACTGTTGCTTGTCATATCAATGATCAAATCCGGTCACGACGTAGATCTTGCTACTATTAACCTACTACAAAAAAGCGAAACTAAAATCTGACTTCAAACGACTCCATTGTCACAAAATTAAGGTGGTTGACTGTCAAGAGTATTTGTTGTGTGGTGTGTGTCATAACTAGCGGCAATGGAAACAAAATGTTTTGCTCTTCTTTCACGCAAACCAAAGAACACCAGTGAAATAAAAGAGATGTTTTTTACTTTTCCTCATCATACCAAAAAGTCAAGTTCTATTGTCACAAAAAGATTTTTTTCTTACTCACCTTAAATGGCTTTGACTATTCAAAGAGGAACTCCTTCCTTTGTATCCATAGACACAAAATTGTCTTCTTCTTACAACCATAGCCATATAGCCACGAACACCTCGCACTTCTTTCATACACCATGCACCAACACAAATGATCACCAATATTACCAATATGTATTGCATGCACCAGTAAATCAAACAACCTGCTTCTAACACAAGTTTGTTGAGCACAGACGAAGCAGAAGCCAATCAAAGAGAGTGCACACACTAAATAATTGATAATTCGAATGAATGCAAATCCATTCAAATGCAAGAACACATAGATTTAACGTGGTTCGACATATTACTTATGTCCATGGGAGGTGAGAAATAATCCACTAGGAGATAATGAAATATGTTATAATTAAATCTACCAAAATTCGCTCACACAAAACCCAATATCTCACTTCCGCTTTTCACATACCCTAACAAGGGTTTATATAAGAGGGAAGTCGTAAATAGTTTTCAATTTCTAATTAGTGTTCAAATACAAAACTAACTAAGTTGTTAAGATCAACTAGAAAACTAATATAAAGAAAATTGTTACTAATTAGAATTTCACATATATTGAGTAGTATAGAGCTACACAATATCTAACAGCATTAGGCATACTACCCATATAACAGTTGAGTTGTGGAGTATTCGTGAAGGTCTGCAATGTGTTTAGAATCTACGATACAAGAATTTCATCTTGAAACTAGATTCTTAAAGTACTCTTGACATTCTTCAATTGAAGGAGATTGATTTTCAACCTATTGTTGAGTTAGTCAAGATCTATCATCATCTCCTTGTGAGAAATTAAGACATACAACTCAATCACACGCTTTGGAAGGAGAATTTAGATTGGCTTCAATCAAATTGCAGAAGGCTCCATCCAACATCAGTCTATTTATTCTTATTGAAGCATATGTTGCTTCCTTTGTGAAGCCCTAGCGGTTGAGTCTTCTTCTTTTGAGCCAAAAAAAAAAAACGAAAAGAAAAGAAAAGAAAAACTTCGATGTTTACTTAGTATGAGGTCGAATGTGATTCACAAACTTGGTGGAGCTCTTACAATCTTCCACAACCTGTTAATTGCCTTTTTAGATCTATGAGCCTTATGCTTGTTGTTCATCTTTGCTTGCATCTTCATGTCAATAATCTTTGTTTCTCATGGATTGTCATTAGCTTATAATAGTCTTAGTCGTCGCAACCCACTTCGTAAAAGTGACATCACGACCGGCACAGAATACCATATACGCTACACTTATGTATATAATACTACGCCAGCCTCTTACCTTCAAAACTACTCAATATCCACATAAAAATTTCGACAGAGTTTCCCCTAAAATTTTGACCTATCCCAAAAGAACATCAACACCTGATAAACAATACTTGTAACACCTTAGCTCCCGATCTTTTTCACATACGTCATAGGCAACGTGGTTGTCTCGTAGCTTGAGACATCATTTCTTTCGAGTACAGTGAATCCTGTTTTTTATCTGAGAACTGGCGATATTACTTTTTCTTTTCATCATTTATCATATCTGTTAGTTTCATCAGATCGTATCCCAAGGTATAGAATATAAATACAACAGAAAACACAATAATCTCAGCATTTCAAAATAACTGAAAACATTGATTTATGATCATAGTTACGAACAATTTTGTGGGCTCCATAGCCATTTTTTGATAATACAAATACTATCGACATCTGACATGATCAAATATAGTGGGTTACAAGCCCTACAATACAGTTCATTTTCTACTATCCTCATACTGTGAGACACGCTGTTATTAATTTACATTGATCTGCTGGGGCTATGTCTTGAATAGTTACTTAAAAAAAATGATTGGGTGAGCTCAAATGCCTAGTGGATCATACACAGTACATCCATAACATTATTTAAACCAAACACTAAACATGCAAACACTTATCATCCATTAGGCATTTCAAACATTTATTTATCAACAGTTGTCAATTAAACCGAAATGGGTCAACCTCTGTATTTCAGATCTGGGGAGAAAGATCAATTTTGAAACTCAAACCCTTCTCTGAGATCATTTCTGAAACCCAGTTCATTCAGGTGTCAATCCTAACAACCAGTTCTAATTCTCCATGGAACACACACGAAGGACATTCGTCCCCACGCCGGTACGTGGTTACAATCTTTCTTTAATCTTATTTTTATAAACAGAGCGTAATAAAATAAATATTTCATCAATAATTAAACATTCAATCATCATGACATCATAAATCAATATTTTCATAAATGAAAATAATGACTGTCGATTTCTGATGTAGAAGATCGTACAAGACACAACTATAGAGCATATTCTCTCGGTCATAAATAAATTAAAAATAAAGAAAAATCTTTCACAAATCATTTAGTCAATAACCTTGCATATTTCTAGGCATTCAAAAAAATCAAACATCACATATTCAACATTAAAATTCAAATAATACTAGAGAGTAGAGTAGTCACTTCCACCTCAGTAGTATTTTTCTGAATCCTTGTAGTATTATCTCAACTTATTTCGTGTCTTTGACCAACAGTCTTCAGGATCTACGTTCCGAAATGTGATTTAATTAATGCCCATGAACAGTACCGTATATATGAACAGTGCTAAGTAGTAACCGTGAACAGTACCGTATGAACAGTACTATATAAATGAACAGTAAACTACGTATGCATACTGAAATGAACGACGTCTCCAATCTTAAATAGAGACTAGAGCAGAGTGATTATACCTGCTTTGATCAGAAAAACCCTTTAATAGCTTCAAAAGAGGTGTCCAACAGTAGATCTCACTAATGCTATACAGAAACTGGAGTTTTTCCCTTCCTACTACTATATTTGCTATCTAAAACAGCTGAAGAACAAGAAAAGAGAAGAGAGTAAGAAAAGAAATTCTTTCTTTCTTGCTAGAATGAATTTTCAGAATGAGGGGAGGGGGTGGGTTTATATAGATTTTTCTGGCAAAAAAAGACGAAATTGCACAGTTACAAATAGTTTGTTACTGTAGCTACAACGCCCGTTACTATAGCTACAGTAACCACCGAACCTTATTTTGTTTGCCGACAAAATAGTGACTGTATTTGTGAACAGCAACTATATATTTAAACAGTAAAAAAATTTTTAACTCAAATTTCGGGTATTACAACACAAAAATTATAGGTATTACAATACTATCAATCCACAAGTCCATAACAGATAATGTTTCACATGCTATCATCAATCATGGCTCATAGTTCATAATTTGCAATGTTTTACACTCATAACTAGTATAAACAGATCCAAATCCCTCTGATGATATGCAATGATAATTATAATTATACAGAAATACAACCTACAAAATAATTAAACCTATGCACAGAACAGTAACTGAAGAGTCGACTACTCTTCCTGTGTTGACCTCTTTCATTTCCTATCTGTTCCTAAAATATTGAAGATAATGAGCAATAACATGTCAATTGAATAATCTTTATCTATGACATTTAGTTGCATTTAAATAACCATGCGAAAATCAAATTAAATAAAACATTTAAATCCATCGTGCACATTCTAATCATACATATATGCATTCAACATAATGATCATGTTGTTTTTAATGCATCATTTAGTATAATACATGCACATCCACATCTTTCAGAAATAGAGTCAATTTCACTTCTTGTCTGGCTTGGACAATAGTTGACTGCACCTTTAATTATCACCCACTTCACAATCATTTCGAAGATTATCACATAGAGAAATGTTGATACTTCTCATGGTTCAGTCTCACATGAATTACAACATAAGAAGTATTATTCCACATGACTCAGTCCAGCAAAACGATACCGTATTTTAAATCAGCTCTTACAAAAAATACGCTGCCGTAC
>JAJIYU010014260.1:0-13372 GCA_030144865.1 Tinospora cordifolia
ATATTGGCATACTTTCTTCCTCTCGGACTTTTTTGTCATACTCTCAATGGTTGCTTGTTTTCCTTTATTTCTTCGCAATGCTTCTTCAGGATCAAGTTGAACAAAATGATCTATTGGGCCTTTTCTTTTTGGGGGCCTTGGTGCACTTGCACTTCCACTTCCACTTCCACCATGTAGCACCACATTAATCGCATCATTATCTTCATCATCAAAATCATCTCCTTCCATATGAAAATCTTGTTCTACTTCACAAGAACCCGATAAACCCAATATATTTTTATTGCTACTTCTTCTTGAATTTTTTACTAGAGCTGCCCTACATTCATCTCTCACTGATTCGATACATCTTACACATGAAATTACATTTCCTCCACTCCAGCCAAATGTTGCTTCAACCGATTGATACCTTGATTCACTTCCTTGTGACAAAAGTTGCATGAGACTTTACTTTTGTTTGTTGGGTCCTTCAAATATGCATATTTCCATCCAATATCTTTTGACTTCACACTTAAACTACAACTCTCGGATGCCATCTAATGTTCTAATCTATACAAATTCATAAAAATAAAATCATAAAAATTCATTAATGAACAAATTGATATACAAAAAAGATAATTTATAAAACATAAATAATTTCAAAAAAATTATCAAGTAAAAATTAAACAAAGAATGCAATGTTATGATGTTACCGATCAATCAATGCACAATGACAATCCTTTCGCCAATTGATGACCAGTTAGTCCCTTTGCCAATTGATGCCCAAAGAAAAAAGAAGTATCTGCAAATAGAGACTGAGAGAGACCGACACTGAGGGGAGCAGTTGAGACTAAGAAAGAGAGACTGTCGAGAGCGAATTGCGAGAGAGAGAGAGAGAGAGAGAGAGAGAGAGAGAGAGAGAGAGAGAGAGAGAGAGAAAAAAAGAAAGAGAGAGAGAAAAAAGAAAGAGAGAGAGGAAGAGAAAAAGAGAGAGAGAGAGAGAGAGAGAGAGAGAGAGAGAGAGAGAGAGAGAGAGAGAGAGAGAACTGAGAGAGAGACAGATTGCGAGAGACTGAAAGAGAGAGAGAGACTGAGAGAGAGAGAGTTGTGAGAGAATGCGAGAGAGAGAGAGAGAGAGAGAGAGAGAGAGAGAGAGAGAGAGACTGCCAGAGAGAGTGAGGGAGTGCGAGACAGAGAGAGACACTGAGAGAGGGAGAGAGAGCTGAGAGAGAGAGAGAGAGTGTGTGAGATAAAGAGAGAGACTGAGAGAGAGAGTGTGTGTGAGATAGAGAGAGAGAGAGACTGAGAGAGACTGCGAGAGAGAGGGAGCTACGAGAGAGAGACTGTGAGAGAGAGAGAGAAAGAGAGAGAGAGAGAGAGAGCTGCGAGAGAGAGTGAGATTGCGTGAGAGAGGGAGCTGAGAGAGAGAGAGATCATGAGAGAGAGGGAACTGCGAGAGAAGTTGTCGGAGGTCGAAGAAGATGAAGTCGTCGAAGTTTTGGAAGAAGACGAAGAGACTGCGAGAGAGAGAGAGAGAGATTGCGTGAGAGAGGAAGTTGCAAGAGAGAGAGAGAGATCGTGAGAGAGAGGGAGTTGCGAGAGAAGTCGCCGGAGGTTGAAGAAGACGAAGTCGCCGGAGTTTTGGAAGAAGACGAAGAGACTGCGAGAGAGACGGAGCTGCGGGAGAAGTCGCCGGAGGTTGAAGAAGATGAAGTCGCCGGAGTTTTGGAAGAAGACAGCCACCAGAGTTTTGGAAGAAGTCAAAGGTCGCTGGCGATGCTAAAAACGTGAAGAGGGCTTCGATGAAGATGAATCGTGCTCTATTAGGGCTTTAGAAGATTAAAAAAAATTATTTTTAAAATCTTATATTCTATGTATATTTTTAAAAGAGTCCTTCAACTTTTCCTTATTTATAAAAAACTCCCTCCCAACGCCCAGACTAGCGCCTAGGCGCTGGGAGGAGTTGGGCGACTAGGCGCCGCCTTGACAACACTGGAGGCTAGATTTCATAGACTTCTCTATTGAGGAGAGTGGCTGGCTCCAAGAGACGAAGGAGGAAAGGGAAAAGTATTGCAAGACATTCTTTCCATAGATAATCAAATGGAAAGAGAGGCTAGGCAAAGAGCAAGAATTAGATGGCCAAAAGAAGGTGACACAAATATGAAGTGTTTTCACAAGATCCTTTCCATTAGAAGAGCGGAAGCGTGATTTTCCAGGATAGAAACAAATGAAGGTTTGCTACTGGAGTCTTTGAAGGACATTCAAAAGAATATAATAAATTATTTCTCTTATATGTACAAGGATGTGAACATGCCTAATTGGGGCATTGATGCTATTGATTGGGGCCCCATCCCCAGGGAGCAACAACAATGCTTGGAAAGAGTGTTACATGAAGGGGAGGTCAAAGAAGCTATATTCAGCAGGGAAGGGGACAAGGCCCCACGTCTAGACGGTTTCACCATGCTTTTTTATCAAAAGACTGGAATTTATTATAGGCAGATATCATTGAGGCCATGCAAGACTCCCATAATCATGGGATCAACAACAAATGCACAAATGAAACCTACATCCAACTGATCCCAAGAAAGAGCCACCCTGTTAAGGTAGAAGACTTCCGCCCAATCAGCCTTATTTCCAGCCTCTATAAAAATATTTCCAGGGTCCTCATTAGAAGATTGAATGTGATAATTCACATTACAATTGTTGAGACTCAAAGGAGATTTGTCAAGAATATACACATCTATGATGCCATCTCAGTAGCTAATGAAGCTAGAGGGACTACCATATTGGTAACAAAGAGGGCTTAATCATAAAGGTTGACTTCTCTAAAGCCTACGATTCTATAAGATAAAAATTTTTTATCCATTTCCTACAAAGAAAGGGCTTTGGAAACAAATGGTGTAAGTGGATTCTTGGTTGCCTCTTCTAGATTACTTATTCTATCACATCAATGGTAGGCTGAGGGGGAAGGTTGAAGCTTCTATGGGTCTTAGACAAGGAGACATGTTGTCCCTGTTCCTTTATATCTTGGCGGCATATTCCCTTCATGGCATAATGCAGAAAGCCATCGCCCATGGGCTCCGAGGTCTAGACGTTGGTAATAACAAAATCCATATAACCCATCTCCTCTGTGTTGATGATTGCTTTTTCTTCCTCAAGAATGAAGAGAAAAGCAAGAAGATTGTTACCAAAGTGTTGGAATGTTTCTCCTTCATCTCCAACTTACAAATTAATTTCAAGAAAAGCCAAGTATTGGGCACAAACATTCCAGAGGAAAAATGTAGCAAGTAGCCCGAGAGTTGGAAATCTCCAAGAGTCCTGGCCAATACAATACCTTAGGCCTATCTCTTAGAGGGAATTCGAAAAAACAATCCTTTTGGAATCTAGTTGCTCAAACTGTCAAAAAGAGGATTGAAGGATGGAAGGGTAGCTATTTGTTGCTGGGAGGTACCTAATAAAGGTTGTCTTGGATGCTCCGCCTATCTATTTCGCATCCCTATTCAAAATTACGACGACAGTAATGAAGGAAATTGTAAGGAGTATTAAAAGATTTCCTTGGAAAGTGGAAAATACGGACAAGGCTCACATGTTGGTTAACTAGAATCAAGCTAAGGTGCTCACAACTCTTGGAGGCTTGGGAATAAGGATCTTGAGAAACCATAATATAGCATTAAGACTAAATGGTTTTGACAGTTTCCTTCATTCCTAGACATGGGATAGAGGAAGACTATTTCTAGTATTCATGGCACATCTCCTAATTCCATGATCATGGGATTGAACACCAAGGCTAGTAGTCGGTCCCCTTGGAAATTCATCCATTCCATATACCCCTTCCTTTTGGGCCAAGTCAGATGGACGGTTGGAAATGGGTGGCAAATCAACTTTTGGCAGGACACTTGGTGTGGGACCATGTCCCTTATGGAAGCCTTCCCCATATTGTACAGGATCGCGAGTTCAGGTTCAGCTTCCATTTACAACTTGCGGAACACTAGCTTGCGAATGCGATGAAAGTAGAGTTGAAGGGAATGCCTATTAGAGTTTCAGTACTTGCAGCAATGTAAAACATAGAAAGTTTTACATTTAGGGTCCTTTATTTTTATTTTTATCTTTTTGATGCTATGTTTTTCTATGTGATGTACATTCAACATTGCCAATGTGAAAGATATATGTTTTAAGCCATTATATTTACACTTTTGTATGTAAAAAACGTATCTATTAATGTTTTTTCTCATTATTTCTATTAGTAATTATGAATGTTTTAGCATCTATATGAAGTCTCTTTAAACTACTTTTAGTTGACAAATTTTACACAAATTTCACAAAACTTCTTGACCATCTCTGAATTAATTCTAATTTTAAAGGTTGAATTTATGAAGAACTCGAAGCTTCAAACCTTGGTTGGGGAGAAACCATGACCAATTCTATTCTTTTGGTAAAATAATAATTGGTTGTCCGCTTATGACTTCTAATAGTTTTCACCAAGTGGAAGTTTGAAACTTGTAGATTAGAAGTTGCATGAGAGTCATGCGTCATAGTGGAGCTATTGGAAGATTTGGGATGATAGTGGGAAGGCTTTTGAAGGTCTGAATATGGATTTGGAGGGGGGTTCGCATGTGGGGTTAGCATCATTGATGCAACCTCTTAAATAATTTCTTAATATTTATTATAAATTATTATTATTTTGTAGGAAACATAAATGTATATTAGGTTTTTGATAAACTCCAAACTTCTTTATTAAATCCCAAAATAGGCAGAGCAAAATAATATGTCCTCATCTTGACAAGTTTTAGACTCGTTGGCTTCACGTTAGTGTCCATTTGTCAAAAACTCGCCTATAAATTTAAAGAGAAGAAAATAAAAATGAGTGATGTTTCTTAAAAGGGCACCATTTTTTTGGAAGATGCTAATAAAAAATTGAAACACTTTTTTTTTTGTTAATAAAAACCTAAAAATCATTGTTAAATAAAATATAAAATCTGTAATTAGTTGAAAAAATATAAAACAAAAAACAGATGGTACCGTCTGGATTGGTGTTGTTTTGTTTTAAAAGACTAAGAAAATTGCATAAAAGTTAACCTCATTTAATTTCTTAAAGGTGTAGAAATTTCACAGCATCAAAATAAGGAAAAATTAAGAAATCCTTGTCAGCCAAGTTTGACAAGACTGATACTTTCATTACACACACACACACACACACAAAAAAAAAAAAAAAAGAGTTTTGTTAATTGAATGTCTTCTTTACACTGTAACCACCTCAAACCTCCTTTTCTTGAGAAAAAATGCAACCCAATTTCCTTTTTTCTTTTTCTTTTTATTTTTGAAAATGAAGAAGAAGAAGAAGCTTGTTTCAGAAAAATTTAAAAAAGGGGGATTGGGATGGCTATAGTGTAAAGAAGACCTTGCTGTTCTTTACATCTATTCTAACATTTTTTTTTCTTCCATGCTCATTGGTATTTCAAAAAATGAACGAAGATAGGGAGGAAGTCGATGGTTTGGAACCCTAACCAAAGTTTGGAGCTGGGGGCTCATCATAGGCTTTTAATCTTATTTGGTTACCATTTGTCATTTGGGATATTATTGATTGATTTTGTGCCTTGCCTTAGTGAAATCTTGGCATCAGATTAGTCACATTGCCTATTGATAAAGGCTTGTTGCTAGCGTGCTTGCCCGTTTGGGACATGCATAAAGGGCTTCCTCGGCACCATGCTCTCGGTCGCCCATATCTTGTAGAAGGAAGACCTCATCTCCTTGTAATAAGACCAATGAAGTGCATTTACTACCTCAAAGCAACTGAGTGGCTTTCGCCCCTTTCCTTAAGCAAGAAAGCATCTCCAATGAAGTTCATTTAACCACACTCCAAAAAAAAAAAAAAACTACTATAAAAAAATTGTGACACCTAATGAAGTGCCACCATTTACTATAAAAATCTGAACTTACAAAATTGCATAAAAATTTTTCATTGTTCAATTTCTTTAAAATGGCATTGGATAGATAAGGTTTAATCTTCTTTTGGCATTACAAAGTTTTTATACTTTACTAAAATTGAATAAGGTTAATTATTTACTCAATTGTATTAGTTTTATGTTTTTGACAATTAAAAGATGACACTTCAACAAGTGCTATTGTATTACGTTTATCATAAATTCTTAAATTACTTGTTGTGTAACTATTAGAAATTATAAAATAAAAAATAGCGCCTCTTGAAATGGCATCGTCTAACTAGAAAAAAAAGAGTAAAATGGAACAAAAATTAACCTTATTCAACTTTTTATGAAGTATCAGAATTTCATCATATTAAAGAAAGGAAGAACTTGATCTCTCCAGTACGTTGCAAAGAAATTTAGCAATTCAATTTATTTATACAATTTGGCCAGTTTGATATATATATTTGTTTTTTTTATAGTAAATGGCGCTCTTCATTTGGTGTCGTATATATATATATATTAGTTTAATGATAGTATTTGTTAAAAAGTTGATCTTATTTAAATTGGGCAGGTAAGGGTTTCTTTACGTTTTTATCTTAATGTTGTTAAATTTTTAGACTCACAAAAATTGATCACAATGATTGTGGAATACATTTCTTTCAAACAAAATGACACTACTTCAAAAGGTATTGTTTGTTTCATTTTTGTTTTTTGTTTTTAATCTTCATTTATTTTTACACTTAATTTTGGATTTTATATTTTATTTAGCAATAATTTTTAGGTTTTTATTAGCAAAAATAAAAAAGCAATATTTCAATTTTTGATTAGCATCTTCAACAACATAAATAGCATTTTATTTTATTTTATTTTGTTTTAAGTGCATTTCACCTGTTGAATTTTGTTTATTGAGTGGCATCCTATGAAGCGGCACCACTAATTATTCTTTTAAATTTATCAAAGATTCAATAAAAATTATATGAATGAGGCGACCTCAGGGAACAAGGAGTCCTCTAGGTATTAGAAACACTTGAAAATGGAACTCCAATTTTCCATCCAACACCTAAGATCGTACCCCAAGACAACTTGCTCGAGCTAACTCCACTTGCAACCAAAAACAAGACATGCTTCCAAATTCTAGTACAAGTCCTTAAAGCAAGGAACGGAAATTGACTTTGCCCCAAACTTCGACATTTGAAAAATGAAAATTAATTTAAAAAGTTCAAGAAATTTAATGGACTTTTTATAAAATATTGCCAATGTAGAGAAGTTAAAAAAAAAAAATTATTTGCAAATGATAAAATAGGCATAATTTTTATTAAAATTGATGGAAACAAACATAAATAGATACATTTTATATATAAAAGTATAGATATAATGATTTTGAACATGCATTTTAACATTAACAATATTTAATGTACACTGCGCATGTTAAACTTAAAATTATTATAAAAAAGAAAGAAAGAAAGCAAAACCTATTGTCAAACCCTAATGGCCACACAAACATAAACTCCAGCTTGATTGATCGTTCGCTTGCTAGTCGCTGCAAATGCAAACAACTTCGATCCTCTTTACTGATTATGATTGACGATCTTCATTTCTCTCTTTTCTCTCAATGCATCTCTTCTCAGGCTCTTAACTTGTTCTTTTTCCTCTTTTGCTTCTCTCTATCGTCTCTCCTCCAAGCTGTAGCACATTCTTTTTTCTCTCAGGTTGCCACCCATCAGGTATTCACATCTTGCCTAAAATCTTCTTTCTTTATAAAGAAAGTCTTTTTTATAAGAATCTATGTGCACCACATAGATTCTTCCATAAAAAATATCCTTTTTTCTGACTTTTTTATTTGCATTTTTTTTGTAAAAATCATCGAAACTTTGATTTTAGGTAAACTTTGCTGATTTCTTCAAAGATATCCATGAAATTTTGAAATTATATAGTTATAGGTGAACTTCAATTTGATTCTCTAAATTTCCTAAATTAATTTGACAAATTTCCGAATTTTCAGACCATGACTAGAGAAAATCGCAATGGTGGCATTGTGAACTATGGACAAGGTATAGAGATTGTGATACAAATTTTGCTGTCATTTCAACACCATGCATCTTCCCAAAAATGAATGGTTGCTACGATAACTCAACTTTAGTCTAACATGCAGAGAGAAAAGTGGGTAAATAGAATGAATGACCCTATCATCTCTTTTATTAGCCTGCATCCCATATCTGGTCTTAATGATTTCTGTGCACAATGCATCAGATTTGTTACAGAAACTTTAGAACTATTTGCCACACAAGAATTTTTTTTCCACAACCAACCATTTACTTCAGAACTATTGATTTATTTGTTTCATTTTTTCGTTGTTGGTTAATTTTGAACTAGTGAAAGGTAGTTACAGTTATAATCATGTGTAAATCATGGAACATAATGTGAGAATATGCTTAGTCTTTACTAACTTCAAGGTCTGTAATCTTAAGTAAGTTATATTACTTATGACATAACATTATTAGATTCTTGAATAGCTGATACTCATTTTGGAGGTCGACTGCTGCTGAAAAATCTGTTGAAAGTTTTAAGTTTCCTTAAATGAATCAATTATCTTTCCTTTTCTTTCTTATATTATTATTTTACATTTAAAATATTTGTTTGTATCATTTGTTATGAGAGCTGAAGATATGAGCTCCATCACCTCATGGGTTTAGGAAACCATTTACCAACAACTTAAAGGTTAGATTTTTGTATTTTTATAATATCATAATACAAGCCTAAAACAGAGAGTGGAAATGATGAATAGGAGAAAAAAAGCCCAAAGCAATGTCTAGCTAAAGAGTTCAAGATCAAGGATTTAGGGTGGTTGAAATACTTTCTAAGAATTGAAGTCACACACTCCAAACGGGGAATCTTTATATAAAGTCAGCTTGCAAACTAGTAACCACACCTATCAATCCTAATTACAAGCTTGGCAAAGAGGAATAAGGACCTAATGTATATAAAGTGATGCATAACAATCTTGTATGAAGACTCGTTTATCTTTTTCACATAGGGCCAGATATTGCATATCTATTGATTGTAGTGATTCAATTTCATGCACAACCCTAAAGACATTTGTTTGGAAGTAACTAATCATTTCTTACAATATCTTGAAAGGATTCCAGGACTAGGTATCTTATTTAAAGAGCACACGGAAGTACCTGAAGTATATACAGATGCAAGCTTTGATGGTTCAGTAGTTGTAGTATATGTAGATGCACGCTGTGATGGTTCAGTTGCTGACTAAAGATCAATTATGGAATATTGTACATTTCTTGATGGGAACATGGTGACATGGTGAAGTAAAAAATAGAGTGCGTTGGCAAGGTCTATTGCTAAAGCAGAATTTTGAGCGATGGCGTGAGAAATTTGTGTATCAAATAATTCTGGAAGATTTGAAGATAAGTTGGCACGACCCTAGCAACTCAATTGGGACAATAAGTTTTCCATCAGTATCAACCATAACCTAGTTCAACATGATCGAACAAGAATATTGAGAATGATCAACAATTTATTAAGGAGAAACTTGATACTAGGTTTATTTGTACTCCATGGGCATCTATTATTGATATCCAACTAGCTAATATGGTAAAGACTTGAGCCATTCCTTATTCCAAACAAATGTTTCCAAGCTAGGAATAAGTAAGCCTTTATTCAATGGCTTGACCTGGAGTGTTGCAGAGAAGGGTATTAATCAGTTGGATTCAAAGCAATTGATGAGATTGCAATCATTGGTAGGATTGTGAATGAAGAATATTATGAAAAGTGTTCTTCGATAATGCCTTTTATGGCTTGTGCTAAATCTGTAAAGAAATATAGGCTTGTGCATCTATTTATGTGTTGCCATCATATTGAGAAAGTGAATTAGAAAAATTTTATCTTTCTTCTCCCTCACAGTAGGTCATGCAATCCAACCAAGTAATAGCTTGGTGTCTTTGTTATTCTTAGTTTTGTTCAAAAAAAAAAAAAAAAAAAAAAAAACTTTGTGTGTGCTCTTTCTGAATTGCATATGAATTGAGTGAGAACAATGACTAAATGTTACATGAAGAAATATGCTTGTTGGATTCTGAGAAATTAAAAAAAAAAAAAAAACTCGACCATTACAGTTTTCTAGTCTTTAAGGAGTGTGTTTTTCAGAAATTTGAGTGTTCTTCTCTAATGCACAAAATTCTAGAATTTTTTTTCCTGTTTCCAAGGAGCCAATTTTTGATGCACCTTTTCTCTAGGAGCATGCTTCTCTACTTAGAATTTAGAGGCAATTTAGCCCAGCTAGGCAAGAACTCGCTTATAAACACAAGGAGGAGTGAGCTTCTTTAATGTGATTTTTGAAAAGCCACTTAAGTCTTTGAAGATTTTCACATGAAAAACATTTGAAATATGAAAACTAAATTTGCAAACATTTGACTAATTACAAAAACAAGTGTAAAAAACAAATGGAACCATCAATTTTGGTAAACTTATGCTAGTAGGAAAATTTTGTTGAGCCATTTGCTGAATAACGTTAAAAGATTGAATAATAGAGAACGAAGGAAATACTATTTAATCCTACACTTCGATCATTCTTAATTTGGAATCTATTCTTCTTGGCATCTTCAATCTTTAAAGATATCTATCATTGGAAGAGGGTTGACTCTTGAATTGAGCTTTTAGTCCATCATGATCTTGTATTGAGGTCTAAAAATTCGATGAATTTTGGCAAAATTTGCCATATTAATTTGGTACTTTGGACAATCGAAGTGACATTCATTTGTAATTGTAAAAGTCTAAAATTTCGTCAAAATCTTCAAAAAAATCGACAAAGTTTGCCCAAAATTATAGTTTTGATGATTTTTGTAGAAAAATCATCAAAACAGGTATATTACCTTTTGATGGCATTCGCAACAGGTATAGTCTACAACCATACCCAATTTGCATATTCTTAACCATCAAATCATTCAATCTTCTACTATTTGGTTTTTTATACTCGATACGAACCTTAAGAACTGACTCTGTCTGCAGAAAAATGCTTTTGAGTGGGGCTTATCAATGATTCCACACTCAGAAGAAGCAATTCAAGTGACTCAACATATTGCGAATTATTTGATCAGGTATTAATTTGGTTAAATATTTAAAATTATTTAGGAATGCACATATATCTTGCTTCATTATGCATTCATGCATGCTACATATTTATATATGCATAAATCTTGTTTCCTTGTATTTTCAAGCATGCAACACCATATGAGATATTGTGACCTTCATTTGTCTTGCAACTTGCATTTGTTATTACTTTTTTAGGATTTTGATATTTTTCCTTTTTTGTTGTTGCAAAATAATTGACTAGGAGATAGGTAATTTGTTGATATATTTTTGGATGGATCAATGTTGAATGTGAAAGGAACTTGCAATCAACATTTTATAGTCGGTCATGGACACTTCTATGTCTTTCAATTATAGTTTTTGCAGGATAAACATTAATGTTGTTAAACTATTAATTAAGTATTCATATATCAAGAAAATTAAACTAAGTAAATAAGAGGCATATTAAGAATGATAACATGGAAATACAAACTTGAAAGAACTTGATCACACTCTTGAACTAGATATATTCTTAAAATTTTTCCATATCCATGTATGATTTGACACCCCTTTATATTGGTGTGTAATATGAAATAGATGATGCCCCACTTATGAAGTAGGGAAAATTGTTCTAATTGACAAGTGGGCAAATGGATGCGATACTCCACTGTACAATTGGATACGTGGTAACGTTACCTCACTAATATGAAAATTTTATACGAGAATCCTCATTGATTATCTACCATGTATAGAATATGCCTCTTTAAACTCTTATTAAGGAAAATACAATAGAGAAAATTTTAGTGAAAGAAAATATGAGGACAACATACTATTAGAGTCTTTTATTGTTAAGTTTGCCTCTTTAAAAATCAGGCTAGGGAACCCAATTAGATAAAACTATAGTGAAAGGAAAAAAGAATAGAATGCACTAAACAATAACTAGCTTCCCCTTAAAGATGATTTAAGAGAATTTACTTCTGTTTCTTTGCCTAGAAAATCATTGAGTCTACACATCTCAAATATTGATACAATGTTCTTTGTACTTGGAAAGTCTTTGTTGATTAGGTTGCTTGATCTTATTTGCTTAGATTTAAATTTTGTCATTCTTCTAAAGCCTATGTGTGAAGAGATCTTTTTATGAAATGTTTGTTTTGTGCTTTAACATGAGCTTCTCACAATTGTCCAATACATGTTACATTTTCTTCTTCTAATATGGTAAGAGAGCCTCTAATAGAAGACAATTCATATGATTCTCAAATATTATAAGTCAACTATACTTTAGACTTGTTTCATGTATTGCGATGATTTTCTAATGATTTTAGGATGTAGCAACCGTTTTCTACTTCCAGATCTCCATAATGCAGTAGTATCACCAAAAGTGAAATTGTGTTTGAGATTGAATTTAGTGGGGGTATGGCAAATATCTAGTATTTTCTTATTCATCCAGTTCTGTTTTTCTCATTTTGAATTGTGATAAACTTGTGTTGCTTGCTTTCGTAATGCATGCTTAGCACCATGTTAATGTGGTGTAGAGTTATGTCTTGCAAGCGAGTTAAAAGAGAAAACAAAACCAAGGTTTGTATATAAGTGCATCTATTGAGCCAGAGTATCGTACTTTAGGACTAGCTCTCTCTTCATTATTTTAATGGAAGTGAAAATTGTCTTTATTTGCTTTCATTGATCTCATGACATTTAATGTAATGGATGTGTCTTATTCAAATGAAATTTCAATAGAATCATAATACATGTGATAAATGGACAAGAATCCTACTTGGAAAAATCTTGATATGTAGGCTGAGATAGCAATTTTATTTTATTTTTTTCTAGGTTTTTTCACCTCAAATTACCCTTTTAATAATTTCTTGTTGCAAATCTTAGCATATGCAACAATAAGTAGATACGTAAAATGCATATGCAAATATGATTGTTAAATTTCATGTGTCAGTACATGCTCACATACTAGTTATGAAATGTATTTTAACCAAAATAAGAATCAAAGCATCCTAGCATATGGATGTTGGAATGGCATTTGGAGAGAGGACAAAAAGAGACAAGGCCGAACAAAGGAAAAAACTAGATGAGGTGGTAAGACAAGGATGAAGGGGAGCGGATACATGATTGAAGAGGGGGAACATTTCTAGGATGGATGGACAAAGAGACAAAATGAATTTTTATTGACGAGGGATGGCATGAAGTTTGCTGTAGACATAAATGAAAGTGGGTCTCTAGAGATAGGAATGGCGAAGTGGAGAATCTTGAGATCGCAGGTGGAGCAAGCTACATTGAAGCTAGAACAAGGGCTTATATGGGAAACAAACAAGTGGAGAGGAGTAGCAAGGCTCCCAGACAAGTGGAAAGCAAAAAAAGAAGAAGAAAAAGAAGAAGAAGAAGAA
>JAJIYU010014261.1:0-13309 GCA_030144865.1 Tinospora cordifolia
TTTTTAAAAAAAAAATTTCTAAGTATTTAAAATAAATTAGAAAGTTTTAATAATAATAATTTTTTTTTCTAAACTAATTTTAGTACAAGATCACAAAATTTATGTAATTAAAATAAATTAAATTAATTTTTAATACCTTTCTTTGTCTTCTTAGCGCAAGTGATGCCCCACGACGAAGCCCCTTTGTTGCACATCGCTTTTCGTGCAAATTGCAACAGCTGCCAATTCCTTCATCATACGAACACGACAGTAGCGTACCAACAGTGTATCACAACCAACAATCCACACATGCCCAAATTTTTGCATCATCAAACTCTCAAATTAATTTCCAACACTGCAATTGCCTCATCGTTCTTCATATTCCTCAACCAGAAAATTAGAAAATCAAATCCACTGTTTTCACAACCGAAAACCAGAAAAAAAAAATCAGCTATTTTCTTCTTCTATTTTTGCTGATCGCACAAACACAAAACCAAAAATCAAATTTTGGTTTCTTCGTTCTTCTTTGCGCAACAGGATACACAGTTGTTGCTCTTCACCTTTGTTTCTTCTTTGTGCGTAAATGACACACCCATCAGCCTAGGATGAGACCAAATCTAGGGCATCAGTCATCCTTTTCGTTCTCCTTCTTTCCCCAAGTGAAATGCAATAGCAGCTAGTTCATCATCCTATTCTGTTGGAAATTTCCAACAACCATTGTATTTCTGTTCTTGTTCATCTAAATCGCATCAACAACATGTTTATTCATGCCCAAATCGCAAAACGCTTTTCTGTTCTTCCTTCATCATATTCTTCTTCTTCGTCCACCAATGGCAATAGGATTTTGATTTTTTTTGGGTTTCCTTCTTCGACCGCCACCTCCATACCAACATCAAAACTCTAAAAATTGTTTCTCTTCTTTGTTTTTGTTTCCATCCCTTCGAGTCGCCACCTCTTTCTTTCATCCTTTTTTCCCCAAGTGAAATTCAATAGCAGCTAGTTCATCATCCTATTCTGTTCGAAATTTCCAACAACCGTTGTACTTCTGTTCTTATTCATCTAAATCGCATCAGCAGCATGTTTTTTCATGCCCAAATCGCAAAACACTTTTCTGTTCTTCCTTCATCCCATTCTTCTTCTTCGTCCTCCAGCGGCAATAGGATTTTGACTTTTTTTGGGTTTCTATCTTTGACCGCCACCTCCATACCAACATCAAAACTCTAAAAATTGGTTCTCTTCTTTGTTTCCATTTCCGTCCCTTTGAGTTGCTACCCTTTTTCTTCATCTTATTTCTTCTTTCCTTCTGGTTTCTTCTGCTTTGTTCTACAACATTTGTCTCTTTTTTATTAGGCAAAACAAAACATGGCTTATTTTATTTTATTTGTTTAAATTTTTTTTCAACATCTAAACTCAGATTTTCTTTTATTATCGTTTGTATTATTATTATTAGTATTATTTTTCAATTAACTTTGGTCCAAAAACTAAAAACACAAGCTTCCAAAAATCCTTTTGTAACACCTCATCCTTCAAGAGATAAGTTCAAGCTCAACCACAAGGCGGGTTGGGTCCAATATTAAATTTACAAGTACATAACTTGCATCACTTTCTATTATCTCAAGTCTTATTATTTCTCAAGGCGCACACAACCCAAATAATTTAATTCTAATTTAATAAGACTATTAAAAGAGAGATAACAAAATTTCAATCTTTATTATTGAATAAAATAAAGGGATACATGCTTGAAATTCAAATAATGAAAAGGGGAGTACATAACTCTAAAATTTAAAACAAAAATTCAACAGAAGTCTTTATTCAAAATTTGGGCAATATGACTTTACATAGAAACTTTATAAAAATAGAATTTCTAATCCCTTAGCAAGCTTGTTCATGCATTTCACATTTCTGAAAAATAGAAGGAAGGAGTGAGCACATAGCCCAGTGAATCATTCATCAAACTACTAATTTTCTAATTCAAATCAAAAGTACATCCAATTTCAATTACTTACAAATATTAAGTGTTTCAAACAATATCTTGTTATTGTTGTATATTTGACCAAAAGAGGTTTTTAATCCCTTGATGTTCTTCATTAAAATACTACTATTTTGGGATAGAATGATAATTCATCTTGTTACATTCCGTTGGAAATAAGGATCACATGTCCACATTCCAAATATTTTAAAATATATCCACACTTAGTGATGTTACTCATATACACTAAGTATATGCAAAGAACACCCATAGCAACACTGAGACTACTATGATGGTATGTGGTTGTTATCTTCACTTGCTCATATTTAATTTCAAATAAATATTAATCAAGATCATAATAATTAATATCAGAATTTAAATAATCAAGAGCACATCAAAAAAAAAATATGGCATGCTTGAACATTCAAAAATAAGCCTAAGCATGGTTTTTAAGCATGTTATACTATCATGTATGAATTAAAACATGAAAACATGTTAAATTGAAAATAAAACTTGATCAAACATGCTTCAAATTAAAATATAAACATGCTGAAAACTAAAAACAAACATGAATATACTAAAGACTTAAAGTAGCAAAGAAGGACATCTAGAAATCTCATCCACCTTAATTCGAGTTTCTTTGTAGAATCTAGCAGAGCTTCCCCTCATCCACCACTTTTAGAACTTCAAGAACTTATAATCACCAACAAAAATACTTCAATGACTCTCTAAAACACTAAAATAAGAACTTCTCACACAAAAAAGAAAAGAGAGTGAGAAGACGTGTCAAGAAGAAGGCAAGAACAAGCAAAGAGGGAAGTCTCAACTCTTTGCTTTGGGATGAGATGAATGTGAGCAAGAGGGGGTATTTATAGGTGTTCATGAGGACAAGGGGGGCATCTAGGGCATGGGATGAGATGAACGTTTGGTCATGTTTTCAAACTCATAAGGGGATGGTTTGGGTGAGAAAGGCAAATGTGTTCATGGTTGGGACCACTAAGGTTTCCAATTCAAGTGTGAGCAAAATCTTTGAACCTTATTTGTTTCTTTTATGTGTGTGAACACAATTAAAGGTTTAGAATACATTCTAATATCTCTAGGACGTCTTCTATTAGTAGGAAAACATTCTAATGAATTGTGATTCATAAAATCAAATAAGTTTCTAATATGAGCACATAAAAACAAAGCTTTGGAATGTTTCTTATTTCCCTTGGATTCTCTCCCTTTTTTGGCTCCACATGTGAGCATGAGGTAAGTTTCTATTTTTCAATTTTTTTAGGTGAAGGAATCTTTCTATATCTCTTTAAATCAGCCATTCTCGTTATACCTCTATCTTAGGTTTGTCACAAGTGTGCCCACACACACACTTATAGGACATTTTATATGTAACCTTAGTATACATGATCATTTATCTTGACACATGGAATCATTCTTCATGGTTTCAATAGGTTTGGGCATACTTGATCATTTACATGGCACATGGGATCATTCTTCATAGTTTCAAATAATGGACATGCTCCATGGAGCTTAGGGTAGGGTGCACATGATCATGGTGTTCCACCCATGTGACTTGCAAATGTTAGGGGTGGCCATGACTTTATGGGTTCACAAAATTCAAATAAAAATTAATATCTCCTTATTTACATAGAATTATGATTTATAACCTATAGTTTTGGAATCACATGAACCTCATGCACATTTTAAGGAATGGTTTGGCCCAATGTGATTTTTCCTCAAAAACTTTTCTTATTTAAGACCCATTGAGGTCACTAGGCAAATGAAAACTCAAATCTTGTTCAATTGTTTTGATTTTCAGATATATGATTCATTTTGTTAGTTCATGTCATTTTGTTTCGTTTCAGGCCATTTCGATCCCTCGAAGTACCCTAAATGATGATTCTTTCTAATTTGGACCCCCTGAAAGGTGTTTAGCCAATGAAAACCTTAACCTTAACCAATTATTCTAATTTTTTGATTTGTTGTCTCCTTTCTTGGTTCATGTTACCTTATTTCATTTCAAGTTGTTTTGGGTCTCTAAGGGGCACTAAATGAGAGTTTTGGAAACCTACCAAATTTGGCCTCGAAATGAGCTCGATTTCATTTTGCATCCAAATTTCACTAAATAAATTTTAAATTTCATTTAATTAAGTATAGAGGATTTAGGGTATTACACCTTATTTTTTATCCAATGATCTTGAAGAACAATCTTTCCTTTTTGTTTTATTTCATTTAATTTTATTTTATTTCGCGAAGCTTGTATTATATTATTTATATTTTTTTAAAGCATTATTAATTCTAAAATCTATATTTTTATTTTATTATTTTAATTTTTTCGTAAAAACTATTATTTATTTCAATTATTATTATTTATTATTTATTTTATTTTATTTTAAATTCTTATTTTTCTACAAAAGAATACTTTATTTTATATTACTTGCAACGTAGCGTATTCGCAAAATTGCAGGGTGTTACAATCTACCCCCCCTTAAATAAAATTTCGTTCTCGAAATTTGAATCAAGTTAACTGATGTTGTCAATCGATCTAAATTCCCACTAGCTAGGGATGGCAATTCGTGTCATCGTGTCATAAATGGGTCGTGTCGTAAACGGGTCGGGTCGTAAACAAGTCGTGTCATATATATTATAAACGGGTCGTGTCATAAATAGGTCGTGTTGTAAATGGGTCGTGTCGCAATCGTGTACCTGTATATGACTTATTTAACTTTTTATAATCAATTTTTAAAATAATATTTTATAAAAAATATTAATAAAAATATAAAATATATTAAAAATAAATTAAAATTTTCAAATATTATAACTAAAAAATAAATAAATAAATTACACTATCAACAAATTAATAAATATATTAATTTTAAATGAACTTATTTATACTTTATCTCTTAACTTATGTATAATCGTGTTAAACGTGTAATTTTCGATTTTATCAGGTTAAACTGTTTATGACTCGCATTTAGTCGTGTTTAATCGTGTTTGACCCGTTTTGACCCAAACCCGTTTATGCTAAACCCAAACCTGTTAACTTCGTGTCGTGTTCGTGTCTGGTTATCGTATCGTGTCACAAATTGCCACCCCTACCACTAGCCCACTACGCTACTCTGATCCTACGTATAAGACACTTCCATCTTCAGCTAAATCCCATTCATTGGGTTCATGGATACAACTGATGTCTTTACCAACCCACACTAGATTCATCATCTTGCAATGATGAGGGATATGAGTTTATTACTTCTTTGAAAGCATTTTCTGATAATCAATTAAAATTTCCCCAAGTCTTTCAAGTAACTGAGTAGTTCCATAATGACCACCACCTTTTTGCTTGAGGCATCACGTCTTCAATCGTTATTGGTGATTTTGGGATAATGTACGCCCTATTTTCAATGAAAAGATTGTGAACGTAGCCTTCTTCCCAAGTTAACGCTAAGAAGAACTACGAGTTCACCAACTCTAGTGTAATTTGATACAAGAACTGTAATATTCTAACTTAGGTATCATACGTGACATCCATGACATTTCCATAAAAGAATTATGGAAGCTTACCCATAATCTATTGTATGTTCTTACTTGGGATAGATTTGTGCTATTTAGGCATTTTCGTTTTCATTTAGTATGTAGTCTGACAGTTTGTGTGAGGGGTTCAATGTAACTTTTTGAGTTAGGATTTTGACACAGATGGCTAAAGTAGGCACTTATATAATCATCATATTCTATCATCTATGCTCTCAGTACAATCTCCCCCAAATGGACTGGGTTGCAGCTTCTGAAATTTGATCAACAACTCTTGCTGCTCTCTATCATAACTGACTAACCCAGTTAGTGTCATTATGCTAGGAAATCCAGCCTCCTGATGAGCCTGTGGTAGATGTGGAATTTACGGTTATATCAGTTTTGGTGGTTGTAATGTCACTATTGGCTACAGGGTTCTCACCACTTGCCCACAATTCTGAGAGTGACCTCTAATATCACTCTTAGTGAGATCTCCGCTATCATTTTTACAATTTCCACTACCTCTACTTATACCCTTGGGACAAGGTCATTATTACTTCTCTATTCTGGCCTGTCTTTACTCTCATCTCAAGCCATTTTCCTCTCAACACTATTTAGAAAAAACCAAACCTCTGGTTTAATACCCAGTAATTTTAATCATGATGAAACATACTTTCCTTTATTAGATAATGTATAACATGTTCTTATGTAAACTCCAAATCTCAACATTTCCCCGTCTTCTTTACCATTTGAAAATTGTGATTTGTAATAACTATCATTTGTTTTAACCCACATTTACCCTTTTGCATTTATTGTGCTAGGGTGACTCTAGGTGCATTGCTTCTAAGTTTTAACTTTGTTTCAGTTGTCTAGGGGTTTATGTTTCTAAGTCGGCAGCATTTCGTTTGTTTTTGGGTACAGGAGTTTGAGTATGTACACATATAATTATACAACACATATCACAAACAATCATCCAACAAACAAGCAAACAATGCATGCAAGCATAATGCAACCCTAGGCTTCCATCTGTGCTTCCAGGTCCATGTGCCCCATCCCACACTCGCCCTTCCACACAAACTTCCACCCAGAATTACATTACACCCAAACAATGGCGGAAGTGTCTCGATATCCATGACTGCAGATGTTCCACCATTTTTAATTGGGCCCTTGGTTAAAAATAGTGCGACAATGCACCCACAGATGTGTTCTAAAGCTGACGCAAGAGCCACCATACTATATCGCCTCATCCCAGTACAATACAGTGCGTACAAGTTCAGCTAAAGAAATCGATCACTCACCAAACATGGTCTGTCATTCTCCGAATCTGGGACTCCTCCGTACCCCCAAATCTCTATGCACCCCATCCTACATAGAGATCAAAGATACAAGATCCTGACCAAACAAGTGTGGGTTCAAACATGTTATCAGTTTCTAACCTTTGCCCTAAAAACTTTTAATTTATTTATGATCCACTGTACTCCCGAGACCGCACTCGGTCTCCACCCAGACCTAGGGTCTCACTACTTCACTTGGCTAGTATATCCTTCAATAGGATTGCCAAGTTTGACTTCATAAAACTTCTATGTGACACCCCTGTCTCAAGTTTTGGACCTTTCCTGCGTAGGCATCAACCTGCAAGGATGTTTTTCTAAACTAGAAGTCAAACCATCAGGGATATTCTTCAAAAGAGGAATATTACACCTTTAGGAACATCTACCCTATACAGACATCACACTCTCAAAGACGCCTACTAGTACTTGAGTCACACCTGCGACTGTGAACTCAAACATGTTGGTACCACTCTAGTCTTTTCTTAAACTTCTAGCCACCTAACTAACACCTGACCATTTTTATGCAATTATTTCTCATGATACCATCCATTTCAAGTACTGTCATCTTGGACCTTTTAGAACAATAATGAAACCTTCTGGGACCTTTAGTCAACATAAAGGTCAACCCACTAGTACATACTTCTGAAGAAGAAGATTTAACCAGATCAGTCCTTGAGAGACCTTTATCCTGAAAGAAGGTCAATTATCAGGAATCACTACTTCTACTTAGGTCATATCAATAACAGTACTTAAATATGTTGGCATCATCCAGTGCCTTTAAAATTTAAGTTTAAAACTCCATTCTAGTAAAAAAACAAAAACCAAATCCTATCCATTTCTTTAAATCCTTTGTCGAAGAAATCAAATCAAATGAGAAATTCATTTATCAGTGAAAATCAAGTCTAGCCGAGTGTATCTGTAACACCCCAATTCTCATACGGCCCTTCCAGTACACACAATGGGTCATCGTCAATAAAGATTTAGAATGTCACTTAAATCCTTCGGTCAATTTTCCTTTAAAATAAAGTCAAGACAAAATTTTCATTTAATAAATAGTCACCTTCAATACAATTCGTTGAATTATCAAAGTAAAATAAATAGAGATTAAATCAAAAATTTAAAAGCACACAGCAGAATAAAATTTTTCCACAATTCAACTAAAATGAAAAACATTATAATTAAATAGTTCAAGTCATACATTCTACAATATTAATTTACAAGTAAACTGCAAAGTAAGAAAATTAAAATACATAACTAGTCTATTTAGATTTTCAACAAAAGATAAAACTCGAGTCCAAAAAGTCTAGGCGAATAGCCTATTCGGACAAAATAATATTGATTATTTATGCTACACTCTTGTGAGTACCTATAAAATAAATATTGGGTGAGCTCAAAAGCCTAGTGGATTATTCCTACACATCACACGCATTATATAGATCAAAACTCAAAACATTACAAACATTTTCACACATTAGGCGTTTCAAACATTCATTTAGTTTTGGTTATAATCTAAGACCAGAAGAGGGTTGAGATGCTTCTCGATATTCCTTGTGATCCAATCTAATCCTAAAAGGTGTCGAGTACCATCTAAAATCAGTCATGTCCTAGTATCATAGTCTAAGAAAAAGTACTTACTGCAGCTTGTACTGTTTCCCAAAGACTTCGAGCTGTCACAGGCAGCTCAAGGGTGGGAATACCTACGATCCATCTTGTAGCTAGTCGATCTCAAGCGGTGGCATATAGGAGATATCACTCGATCCGTTTTAGGCTCGTCGATTGCACCAGTACGTGGATTCTTAATAATCCTTTAATCTTATTTTAGTTTTTAAGTAATGTCAATCAAGCCAAGCCACACACAACTAATATCTAATCAAGCAAATAATTTATGCAGATATTATGATAAATGAAATGAGTGGGTGATTGAATACTATAGTACAATTTCTATAAATGCATGTAAAGAAATAATAAATAAAGCATCATGTTATCATTAAAATACTTCAATCAATCAAACAAGTTCATTAACATATTGCTAAATATCCTAAAACTATTAATGCAAAATGTTTTGAATTTAAAATTCGTATAATACAAATGAGTAAGGAAATCCCGCCGACTTGGATCTTTGGGTTTCCTTCGATTCCGTTCGTCGCTAGAGTTTGTTCTAAAAATGTCAATCTGCAATTGAAAATCGTTAAAGTAATTATTATTAAGATCTTTCTTCTTTTCCTAATTTAAATAAAATAATCTCGTAACTAAAAGATCTGTAGTAAATTTCCAGGACTTTTAATTTAGTGATTTTTAACTATTCAAAATTATTTTAAATATTCACATTCATGTATTAAAATTAACTAAAATAAATATTCATAGATCTCTTAGTCTCCATAATTTGAATAATTTAGTCATATTTTAAATAAATTAATTACGAGCAAAATAAAACTTCTAGATAACCTAAGTTTAGTTTCAGTGTTTAAAATTTCATTTATTTCCTATAATAATTTCAAAGCTTTCAGAAAATTTATTTTTCATGTTTTTAACTAATTAAATAAGTAAATCTTTAAGCTTCTAAATTTTTATTGATGTCCATCTTTTATATAAAAAAGTGTTCTTAATTAATTTAGGACTTTATCAACGGAATTTTTAAATTTAAGTTTTCTAAAATATTTATCAACGAAATTCTTAAATGTAAGTTTTTCAAAAATATTAAAGGTTTCAAATTCTTAAATTGTTAACATTTAAGTTTAAGTTAAATTATTTTTATATTTGATTCTAACTAATTTTAGTTCAAGCTTACAAAAATTAAATAAATAAATGAATGAATAAATAAATAAATAAATAATTAAAATAATTGTCGCACTTGTCGAACTTAATTTTCACTTGGAGTTCACTTTCACTCTCAGTGATTCAAGTCAATCTTTGAACAGCGCTCAGCCTCCTTCAACAATCATCAAATATTTTTCAGAGGTTCAACCCTTTCAGTAACCAACTTCCACGTCTAAGATTTTTCAACACGTTCAACAATCCTCAACTACACTTCAACCATGTTTTTTACTCTATTTCTTCTTTGTTCTCAAATTTTCCAATCGGATAATCATCTCAACACCATAAAACAAACTGAAACAGAATTGATGCACCACTTAAACTTCACATTAGAGTTTTTTTGAACCCAGAATTTTTTTCTGAGCAATGCTTCCGTGTTCTAATCAACACAAAACCAGAAATTCAAAAATCAAAACACATACCAGAAATCCAGTTCATGTTCATAACGTTAATCCATGTTAAACAGTTCAAATATCTTAAATCCCCAATAAAATTGTCACAACGCACAACATAATTCAAAGCATCAAAACCAAAACTTTACTCCCTTACCTTCCTTGTTTCAACTACCGGCAAACCAAAAATGAGGAAGATTTCAGCTGTTTCCTCTTTCTAAAATTTGCTGAACATGAACAAGGAGTTGGGTATCCCTTGCTTTGATTTGCAACCACGAATCATAAGAGGAAAATAAAAAACCCAATCAGTCGTTGCTCTTATTTTCCTCTTGAACAATGTTCAAGATCTTGGATTAAAATTTCAGATTTCTTCCCAATTCACGAACCATAATTTAAATCCATGAAAATCTGATTTTCAGACCAAATGAACTCTAATTTTGATATCCACAAAAATCCATAATTTGAAACCCAAACCTTGGATCTCTCGCTTCTTCTTCAAATACCTTATTCGTGCTCTGTTTCAACAATCCAAATCCAGAAATTTTGAATGCCAACTTCAGTTTTCAGCTTGCTTCCTTCAATTTTTAGCTCGCCCTAAACTGATAAATCAGATTGTGTTTTCAAATTTTCTTCTTTCTTCTTCTTCCTCTTCGGCTCTTCTTCTTGCTCATAGATTCAGATGCCCTAACTAGATTTTCTTCTTCAGTTCTTCTTCAATGACCAAATTCATCTTTTAAAGAGCTTCAATCCTGCAGAAATTTGGGTCATCACCGCCCAAACTCGATCTCCTTCAATTTCCAGAATCCCCGCCAAACCAAAATCTGAAATCCAGATTTTATTTTTTGGATTAGTATTTTATTTTATTTTGATCTCTCTTAAATTTTATTTCCAATTAATAATTCAATCACACGAGCAGTATTTCAACATAAAATTTCATTTTTCATTTATTTAGTATTATTATAATTGTAATTATTTTATTTTATTTTAATTTTATATATATATATATATATATATTTTCCACCAATCATAATAAACATCAAATATTTGTTTTTCCTATCTATATAGCTATAAAACATAGCATTATCATTTATTTTATTATTATTATTATTATTATTATTATTATTATTATTATTATTATTTATTCATACTTTTTTTTTCATTCCATTATCGACGTTTTCGCATTGCAAATTTACGGGTTGTTACAATCTATTCCCCTTAAATGAAATTTCGTCCTCAAAATTTGAATGGAGTTATCAGAATAATGTATCCAACGGGTCATGATACTTCTACAAGATCATAACCACAGAATGTTTTTGGTCCTGAGGCTTTGTATCTCACGAGTGAATGGTTGATAGTTTGTCTTTCATAAATTTGATCCTCCAGAAGTAAAATATCTTATCAAAAGATGTTAGGTCAATCTGGCATCGCTTGTATTTCTATAGCACCACTACATGGAAATGTACACTATGCTTCCATTGCACCACTCTGATATTGACTTCAACACGAGGACTTCCCATCCTAATACTACTTTCGCGCAAGCACGCTTAATTGCGTTGTACGTGTTGCATGCTTAACTGTGGAATGGAATTCGGTGCATTAGTGTTGGCATTATCGCACCCTTACTCCCTTGTTCTAATTTGTCGGCAAGCCACCAACACAATCATTTACATTAGTGTCTCATTTCCATTCTAGTAGTAAAAGTGATTGCAGAATTCTTGATGTCTTTTCATGCTCAATCTTCACCTACTGACCAGTCAAACATCTAGGAATATTTGTGACCTACTGTGGTTTCACATTTACAATATCTCTTGAACTCCATTACTTCAACACATGAAACTACATCTCATGACACCACAATAATCCATTTATTTGTTTTAGTTCATTATCAATATATATATCTGAACACATGACCTTATAGCACTTAATTTAAGTAATAAGTGCATAGCATAATAATCAAGGACACATACCTTCCTCTATAGGAGTGGGGTTCATCTTAGTATGAATTGCACAAAGTTGGGCGTGGTCTTCCTGTTGTGACTGTTGAGGATCTAATACTAACGCTCTAGCAGGACAATCTCGAGCTAAGTGTCATTTTTTATTACAAGTATAACACAACCCTAATCTCTTGGCCTACTCCTTCTGCTCACTACTCATCTGTCTTGGCCTAGTCTGCAGAGATTGTTGCTCGATAATTGTTTGATAATCTCTAACACAGACATCTTGAGGTTGTTGATTCTGTTGTCTATGTTGTTTCTTCTGGGGGCTTCCTGCAATCTCCTTCGGCTGTGCTCTCTTGTGCTTGGCTTTTAATGCTTGTTCCTATCCCAGATCATTCTCTATCCTTTGTGCACTCATTATTGCCTCCCTCAAATTGGTCAACCTCAGTGGAGCGATAATCTTCTTGATTTCTACCTTCAAACCCTTTGTAGATTTTTCAATCTTCAATTGTTCATCTCTCACAAATTCTGAAATGTACTTAGACAATTCAGTAAATTTCTATTCGTATTCCAATGATGTTATTGTCATCTGCTTTAATTTTATGAAATCTAATTGTACCTGCTTTGTCTTCTCTGTAGGGAGAAATGTATCATACATTAAGGTTTCAAACTCATCCCATGTTAAACTTGAGCCATCAATAATAGGGTCATTCTCAATCACCTTCCACCAATCATAAGCCAGTCCTACCAATCGGTGCGCTGCTAACGCCACCCTCCTAGGTCCAGTCACTCCCATAGCATTCAGATGCTAATTCATTTCAGTAAACCACCTTTCTATTGCAAAGGGATTAGTCATGCCTTCAAAAGTACTAGGTTGCAACTTCTAGAATTCAATCAACAAATCTTGCTGCTCCTTGTCATAAATAACCGATCTACCCCGTGGCACTGTATCTATAGGTCTATCCATCTAATGAATCTAAGGTTGTAGCTGTACCTGAGGCTCTAGTTGTACTAGTGATTGCACCTGTGTCTGAGTAGGTACTAACAACTGTGGCGACACGGATGGCTGTAGAATTCTCACTACCTGCTCCACCAGTCTTGGAGTGGTTTCTAATCTCACTCTTTGAGAAATCTCTGCTATCAATTCTAGGGATACAAAAGTGTTCACAGACGCTGCCACCCCTTATGTACTCTCAACACCAAGTACTAGTTCATCTCTCACATCTTCTTTGACCATATTTTTCCTAGGTCTGCCCCTTCTCCTTGGCATTATCTACAAGTCAAGAATTTGCCTTAGTACTCAAATGTTTATTATATTGAATTAAATTTTTTTTATACTGTGACTTATCTTATTGGTCACTACTTCCTACCCACCTATACCTC